>CATPCP010000183.1:0-39680 GCA_955652365.1 Eristalinus aeneus | reverse complement strand
AAAATTTCAAAATTTCAAAATTTCAAAATGTCAAAATTCCAAAATTTCAATATTTCTAAATTCAAAATTTAAAAATATAAAAATTTAAAAAATTAAAATTTAAAAATTTCAATTTTTCAAATCCCAAAATTTCAAAATTTCAAAATTTCAAAATTTCAAAATTTCAAAATTTTAAGATTTCAAAATTTCAAAATTTCAAATTTCAAAATTTCAAAATTTCAAAATTTCAAAATTTCAAAATTTCAAATTTCAAAATTTCAAAATTTCAAAATTTCAAATTTCATAAATTCAAAATTTCAAAATTTTTAAAATTTCAAAATTTCAAAATTTCAAAATTTCAAAATTTCAAAATTTCAAAATTTCAAAATTTCAAAATTTCAAAATTTCAAAATTTCAAAATTTCAAAATTTCAAAATTTCAAAATTTCAAAATTTCAAAATTTCAAAATTTCAAAATTTCAAATTTCAAAATTTCAAAATTTCAAAATTTCAAAATTTCAAAATTTCAAAATTTCAAAATTTCAAAATTTCAAAATTTCAAAATTTCAAATTTCAAAATTTCAAAATTTCAAAATTTCAAAATTTCAAAATTTCAAAACTTCAAAATTTTAAAATTTCAAAATTTCAAAATTTCAAAATTTCAAAATTTTAAGATTTCAAAATTTCAAAATTTCAAAATTTCAAAATTTCAAATTTCAAAATTTCAAAATTTCAAAATTTCAAAATTTCAAAATTTCAAAATTTCAAAATTTCAAAATTTCAAAATTTCAAAATTTCAAAACTTCGAACTTTCAAAATTTCAAAATTTCAACATTTCAAAATTTCAAATTTTCAAAGTTTCAAAATTTCAAAATTTCAAAATTACAAAATTTCAAAATTTCAAAATTTCAAAATTTCAAAATTTCAAAATTTTAAGATTTCAAAATTTCAAAATTTCAAAATTTCAAAATTTCAAAATTTGAAAATTTGAAAATTTCAAAATTTCAAAATTTCAAAATTTTAAAATTTCAAAATTTCATAAATTCAAAATTTCAAAATTTCAAAATTTCAAAATTTCAAAATTTCAAAATTTCAAAATTCTAAATTTCAAAATTTTAAAATTTCAAAATTTCAAAATTTCAAAATTTCAAAATTTCAAAATTTCAAAATTTCAAAATTTCAAAATTTCAAAATTTCAAAATTTCAAAACTTCAAAATTTCAAAATTTCAAAATTTCAAAATTTCAAAATTTCAAAAGTTCAAAATTTAAAATTTCAAAATTTCAAAATTTCAAAATTTCAAAATTTCAAAATTTCAAAATTTTAAGATTTCAAAATTTCAAAATTTCAAAATTTCAAAATTTCAAAATTTCAAAATTTCAAAATTTCAAAATTTCAAAATTTCAAAATTTCAAAATTTCAAAATTTCAAAATTTCAAAATTTCAAGATTTCAAAATTTCAAAATTTCAAAATTTCAAAATTTCAAAATTTCAAAACTTCGAACTTTCAAAATTTCAAAATTTCAACATTTCAAAATTTCAAATTTTCAAAGTTTCAAAATTTCAAAATTTCAAAATTACAAAATTTCAAAATTTCAAAATTTCAAATTTCAAAATTTCAAAATTTCAAAATTTCAAAATTTCAAAATTTCAAAATTTCAAAATTACAAAATTTCGAAATTTCAAAATTTCAAAATTTCAATATTTCTAAATTTTAAAATTTTGAAATTTCAAAATTTCAAAATTTCAAAATTTCAAAATTTCAAAATTTCAAAATTTCAAATTTCAATGTTTCAAAATATCAAAATTTAAAAATTTCAAAATTTCAAAATTTCAAATTTCAAAATTTCAAAATTTCAAAATTATAATATTTCAAAATCCCAAAATTTCAAAATTTCAAAATTTGAAAATTTGAAAATTTCAAAATTTCAAATTTCAAAATTTCAATATTTCTAAATTTTAAAATTTCAAAATTTCAAAATTTCAAAATTTCAAAACTTTAAAATTTCAAAATTTCAAATTTCAAAGTTTCAAAATTTCAAAATTTCAAAATTTCAAAATCTAAAAATTTAAAAATTTCAAAAATTCAAAATTTCAAATTTTAAAAATTTTTAAATTTCAAAATTTTAAAATTTAAAAATTTCAAAATTTCAAAATTTCAAAATTTCAAAATTTCAAAATTTCAAAATTTCAAAATTTCAAAATTTCAAAATTTCAAAATTTCAAAATTTCAAAATTTCAAAATTTCAAAATTTCAAATTCTCAAAATATCAAAATTTCAAAATTTCAAAATTTCAAAAATTCAAAATTTCGAAATTTCAAAATTTCAAAATTTCAAAATTTCAAAATTTCAAAGTTTCAAAATTTCAAAATTTTTAAAATTTCAAAATTTCAAAATTTCAAAATTTCAAAACTTTAAAATTTCAAAATTTCAAAATTTCAAAATTTTAAAATTTAAAAATTTCAAAATTTCGTTAGTTCAAAATTTCAAAATTTCAAAATTTCAAAATTTCAAAATTTCAAAATTTCAAAATTTAAAATTTTCAAAATATCAAAATTTCAAAATTTCAAAATTTTAAAATTTCAAAATTTCAAAGTTTCAAAATTTCAAAATTTCAAAATTTCAAAATTTTAGAATTTCAAAATTTCAAAATTTCAAAATTTTTTAATTTCAAAATTTTAAAATTGTAAACTTTCAAAATTTCAATATTTCAAAATTTCAAAATTTCAAAATTTCAAAATTTCAAAATTTCAAAATTTCAAAATTTCAAAATTTCAAAATTTCAAAATTTCAAAATTTCAAAATTTCAAAATTTCAAAATTTCAAAATTTCAAAATTTCAAAATTTCAAAATTCCAAATTTCAAAATTTCAAAATTTCAAATTCTCGAAATATGAAAATTTCAAAATTTCAAAATTTCAAAGTTTCAAAATTTCAAAATTTCAAAATTTCAAAATTTCAAAATTTCAAAACCTTATAAAATTCAAAATTTCAAATTTCAAAATTTCAAAATATCAAAATTTCAAAATTTAAAAATTTAAAAATTTAAAAATTTCAAAAATTCAAAATTTCAAAATTTCTAAATTTCAAAATTTCAAAATTTCAAAATTTCAAAATTTCAAAATTTCAAAATTTCAAAATTTCAAAATTTCAAAATTTCAAAATATCAAAATTTTAAAATTTTAAAATTTCAAAATTTCAAAATTTCAAAACTTCAAAATTTCAAAATTTCAAAATTTCAAAATTTTAAAATTTCAAAATTTCAAATTTCAAACTTTCAAAATATCAAAACTTCAAAACTTCAAAATTTCAAAATTTCAAAATTTCAAAATTTCAAAATTTGAAAATTTGAAAATTTCAAAATTTCAAAATTTCAAAATTTCAAAATATCAAAATTTCAAAACTTCAAAATTTCAAAATTTCAAAATTTCAAAAATTCAAAATTTCAAAATTTCAAAATTTCACAATTTCAAAATTTCATAAATTCGAAATTTCAAAATTTCAAAATTTCAAAATTTAAAAATTTCAAAAATTCAAAATTTCAAACTTTCAAAATTTCAAAATTTCAAAATTTCAAAATTTCAAAATTTCAAAATTACAAAATTTCAAAATTTCAAAATTTCAAAATTTCAATATTTCTAAAATTTAAAATTTTAAAATTTCAAAATTTCAAAATTTCAAAATTTCAAAATTTCATAATTTCAAAATTTCAAAATTTCAAAATTTCAAAATTTCAAAATTTTAAAATTTTAAAATTTCAAAATTTCAAAATTTCAAAATTTCAAAATGTCAAAATTCCAAAATTTCAATATTTCTAAATTTTAAAATTTAAAAATATAAAAATTTAAAAAATTAAAAATTTAAAAATTTCAATTTTTCAAAATCCCAAAATTTCAAAATTTCAAAATTTCAAAATTTCAAAATTTTAAGATTTCAAAATTTCAAAATTTCAAAATTTCAAAATTTCAAAATTTCAAAATTTCAAAATTTCAAAATTTCAAAATTTCAAAATTTCAAAATTTCAAAATTTCATAAATTCAAAATTTCAAAATTTTTAAAATTTCAAAATTTCAAAATTTCAAAATTTCAAAATTTCAAAATTTCAAAATTTCAAAATTTCAAAATTTCAAAATTTCAAAATTTCAAAATTTCAAAATTTCAAAATTTCAAAATTTCAAAATTTCAAAATTTCAAAATTTCAAAATTTCAAAATTTCAAAACTTCGAACTTTCAAAATTTCAAAATTTCAACATTTCAAAATTTCAAATTTTCAAAGTTTCAAAATTTCAAAATTTCAAAATTACAAAATTTCAAAATTTCAAAATTTCAAAATTTCAAAATTTCAAAATTTCAAAATTTCAAAATTTTAAAATTTCAAAATTTCAAAATTTCAAAATTTTAAGATTTCAAAATTTCAAAATTTCAAAATTTCAAAATTTCAAAATTTCAAAATTTCAAAATTTCAAAATTTCAAAATTTCAAAATTTCAAAATTTCAAAATTTCAAAATTTCAAAATTTCAAAATTTCAAAATTTCAAAACTTCGAACTTTCAAAATTTCAAAATTTCAACATTTCAAAATTTCAAATTTTCAAAGTTTCAAAATTTCAAAATTTCAAAATTACAAAATTTCAAAATTTCAAAATTTCAAAATTTCAAAATTTCAAAATTTAAAATTTTCAAAATATCAAAATTTCAAAATTTCAAAATTTCAAAATTTCAAAATTTGAAAATTTGAAAATTTGAAAATTTCAAAATTTCAAAATTTCAAAATTTCAAAATTTCATAAATTCAAAATTTCAAAATTTCAAAATTTCAAAATTTCAAAATTTCAAAATTTCAAAATTTCAAAATTCTAAATTTCAAAATTTCAAAATTTTAAAATTTCAAAATTTCAAAATTTCAAAATTTCAAAATTTCAAAATTTAAAAATTTTAAAATTTCAAAATTTCAAAATTTCAAAATTTCAAAATTTCAAAATTTCAAAATTTCAAAATTTCAAAATTTTAAAATTTCAAAATTTCAAAATTTCAAAATTCCAAATTTCAAAATTTCAAAATTTCAAAGTTTCAAAATTTTAAAATTTCAAAATTTCAAAATTTCAAAATTTGAAAATTTCAAAACCTTATAAAATTCAAAATTTCAAATTTCAAAATTTCAAATTTCAAAATTTCAAAATATCAAAATTTAAAAATTTAAAAATTTAAAAATTTAAAAATTTCAAAAATTTAAAATTTCAAAATTTCTAAATTTCAAAATTTCAAAATTTCAAAATTTCAAAATTTCAAAATTTCAAAATTTCAAAATTTCAAAATTTCAAAATTTCAAAATATCAAAATTTTAAAATTTTAAAATTTCAAAATTTCAAAATTTCAAAAATTCAACATTTCGAAATTTCAAAATTTCAAAATTTTTAAAATGTAAGAATTTCGTTATTTCGTTATTTCGTTCTTTCAAAATTTCAAAATTTCAAAATTTCAAAATTTCAAAATTTTAAAATTTCAAAATTTCAAATTTCAAACTTTCAAAATATCAAAACTTCAAAACTTCAAAATTTCAAAATTTCAAAATTTCAAAATTTCAAAATTTCAAAATTTCAAAATTTCAAAATTTCAAAATTTCAAAATTTCAAAATTTCAAAATTTCAAAATTTCAAAATTTCAAAATTTCAAAACTTCAAAATTTCAAAATTTCAAAATTTCAAAAATTCAAAATTTCAAAATTTCAAAATTTCACAATTTCAAAATTTCATAAATTCGAAATTTCAAAATTTCAAAATTTCAAAATTTAAAAATTTCAAAAATTCAAAATTTCAAAATTTCAAAATTTCAAAATTTCAAAATTTTAAAATTTCAAAATTACAAAATTTCAAAATTTCAAAATTTCAAGATTTCAAAATTTCAAAATTTTAAAATTTCAAAATTTCAAAATTTCAAAATTTCAAAATTTCAATATTTCTAAATTTTAAAATTTTAAAATTTCAAAATTTCAAAATTTCAAAATTTCATAATTTCAAAATTTCAAAATTTCAAAATTTCAAAATTTCAAAATTTTAAAATTTTAAAATTTCAAAATTTCAAAATTTCAAAATGTCAAAATTCCAAAATTTCAATATTTCTAAATTTCAAAATTTAAAAATATAAAAATTTAAAAAATTAAAAATTTAAAAATTTCAATTTTTCAAAATCCCAAAATTTCAAAATTTCAAAATTTCAAAATTTCAAAATTTCAAAATTTCAAAATTTCAAAATTTTAAGATTTCAAAATTTCAAAATTTCAAAATTTCAAAATTTTAAAATTTCAAAATTTCAAAATTTCAAAATTTCAAAATTTCAAAATTTCAAAATTTCAAAATTTCAAAATTTCAAAATTTCAAAATTTCATAAATTCAAAATTTCAAAATTTTTAAAATTTCAAAATTTCAAAATTTCAAAATTTCAAAATTTCAAAATTTCAAAATTTCAAAATTTCAAAATTTCAAAATTTCAAAATTTCAAAATTTCAAAATTTCAAAATTTCAAAATTTCAAAATTTCAAAATTTCAAAATTTCAAAATTTCAAAATTTCAAAATTTCAAAATTTCAAAATTTCAAAATTTCAAAATTTCAAAATTTCAAAATTTCAAAATTTCAAAATTTCAAAATTTCAAAACTTCAAAATTTCAAAATTTCAAAATTTCAAAATTTTAAGATTTCAAAATTTCAAAATTTCAAAATTTCAAAATTTCAAAATTTCAAAATTTCAAAATTTCAAAATTTCAAAATTTCAAAATTTCAAAATTTCAAAATTTCAAAACTTCGAACTTTCAAAATTTCAAAATTTCAACATTTCAAAATTTCAAATTTTCAAAGTTTCAAAATTTCAATATTTCTAAATTTTAAAATTTTAAAATTTCAAAATTTCAAAATTTCAAAATTTCAAAATTTCAATATTTCTAAATTTTAAAATTTTAAAATTTCAAAATTTCAAAATTTCAAAATTTCATAATTTCAAAATTTCAAAATTTCAAAATTTCAAAATTTCAAAATTTTAAAATTTTAAAATTTCAAAATTTCAAAATTTCAAAATGTCAAAATTCCAAAATTTCAATATTTCTAAATTTCAAAATTTAAAAATATAAAAATTTAAAAAATTAAAAATTTAAAAATTTCAATTTTTCAAAATCCCAAAATTTTAAAATTTCAAAATTTCAAAATTTCAAAATTTCAAAATTTCAAAATTTCAAAATTTCAAAATTTTAAGATTTCAAAATTTCAAAATTTCAAAATTTCAAAATTTTAAAATTTCAAAATTTCAAAATTTCAAAATTTCAAAATTTCAAAATTTCAAAATTTCAAAATTTCAAAATTTCAAAATTTCAAAATTTCATAAATTCAAAATTTCAAAATTTTTAAAATTTCAAAATTTCAAAATTTCAAAATTTCAAAATTTCAAAATTTCAAAATTTCAAAATTTCAAAATTTCAAAATTTCAAAATTTCAAAATTTCAAAATTTCAAAATTTCAAAATTTCAAAATTTCAAAATTTCAAAATTTCAAAATTTCAAAATTTCAAAATTTCAAAATTTCAAAATTTCAAAATTTCAAAATTTCAAAATTTCAAAATTTCAAAACTTCAAAATTTCAAAATTTCAAAATTTCAAAATTTTAAGATTTCAAAATTTCAAAATTTCAAAATTTCAAAATTTCAAAATTTCAAAATTTCAAAATTTCAAAATTTCAAAATTTCAAAATTTCAAAATTTCAAAACTTCGAACTTTCAAAATTTCAAAATTTCAACATTTCAAAATTTCAAATTTTCAAAGTTTCAAAATTTCAAAATTTCAAAATTACAAAATTTCAAAATTTCAAAATTTCAAAATTTCAAAATTTTAAGATTTCAAAATTTCAAAATTTCAAAATTTCAAAATTTGAAAATTTGAAAATTTCAAAATTTCAAAATTTAAAAATTTCATAAATTCAAAATTTCAAAATTTCAAAATTTCAAAATTTCAAAATTTCAAAATTTCAAAATTTCAAAATTTCAAAATTCTAAATTTCAAAATTTTAAAATTTCAAAATTTCAAAATTTCAAAATTTCAAAATTTCAAAATTTCAAAATTTCAAAATTTCAAAATTTCAAAATTTCAAAATTTCAAAATTTCAAAATTTCAAAATTTCAAAATTTCAAAATTTCAAAATTTCAAAATTTCAAAATTTCAAAAGTTCAAAATTTTAAAATTTCAAAATTTCAAAATTTCAAAATTTCAAAATTTCAAAATTTTAAGATTTCAAAATTTCAAAATTTCAAAATTTCAAAATTTCAAAATTTCAAAATTTCAAAATTTCAAAATTTCAAAATTTCAAAATTTCAAAATTTTAAAATTTCAAAATTTCAAAATTTCAAAATTTCAAGATTTCAAAATTTCAAAATTTCAAAATTTCAAAATTTCAAAACTTCGAACTTTCAAAATTTCAAAATTTCAACATTTCAAAATTTCAAATTTTCAAAGTTTCAAAATTTCAAAATTTCAAAATTACAAAATTTCAAAATTTCAAAATTTCAAAATTTCAAAATTTCAAAATTTCAAAATTTCAAAATTTCAAAATTACAAAATTTCGAAATTTCAAAATTTCAAAATTTCAATATTTCTAAATTTTAAAATTTTGAAATTTCAAAATTTCAAAATTTCAAAATTTCAAAATTTCAAAATTTCAAAATTTCAAAATTTCAAAATTTCAAAATTTCAAATTTCAATGTTTCAAAATATCAAAATTTAAAAATTTCAAAATTTCAAAATTTCAAAATTTCAAAATTTCAAAATTTCAAAATTTCAAAATTATAATATTTCAAAATCCCAAAATTTCAAAATTTCAAAATTTGAAAATTTGAAAATTTCAAAATTTCAAATTTCAAAATTTCAATATTTCTAAATTTTAAAATTTCAAAATTTCAAAATTTCAAAATTTCAAAACTTTAAAATTTCAAAATTTCAAAATTTCAAAACTTCGAAATTTCAAAATCTAAAAATTTAAAAATTTCAAAAATTCAAAATTTCAAATTTTAAAAATTTTTAAATTTCAAAATTTTAAAATTTAAAAATTTCAAAATTTCAAAATTTCAAAATTTCAAAATTTCAAAATTTCAAAATTTCAAAATTTCAAAATTTCAAAATTTCAAATTCTCAAAATATCAAAATTTCAAAATTTCAAAATTTCAAAAATTCAAAATTTCGAAATTTCAAAATTTCAAAATTTCAAAATTTCAAAATTTCAAAATTTCAAAGTTTCAAAATTTCAAAATTTCAAAATTTCAAAATTTCAAAATTTCAAAATTTTAAAAATTCAAAATTTCAAATTTCAAAGTTTCAAAGTGTCAAAATTTCAAAATTTAAAAATTTCAAAACTTCAAAATTTCAAAAATTCAAAATTTCAAAATTTCAAAATTTCAAAATTTTAAAATTTCAAAATTTCAAAATTTCAAAATATCAAAATTTCAAAATTTCAAAATTTTAAAATTTCAAAATTTCAAAAATTCAAAATTTCGAAATTTCAAAAATTCAAAATTTAAAAATGTAAGAATTTCTTTATTTCGTTATTTCGTTATTTTAAAATTTCGAAATTTCAAAATTTCATAAATTCAAAATTTCAAAATTTCAACATTCTAAATTTCAAAATTTTAAAATTTCAAATTTCAAAATTTCAATATTTCAAAATTTCAAAATTTCAAAATTTAAAAATTTCAAAATTTCAAAATTCTAAATTTCAAAATTTTAAAATTTCAAAATTTCAAAGTTTCAAAATTTCAAAATTTCAAAATTTCAAAATTTTAAAAATTCAAAATTTCAAATTTCAAAGTTTCAAAATATCAAAATTTCAAAATTTAAAAATTTCAAAACTTCAAAATTTCAAAAATTCAAAATTTCAAAATTTCAAAATTACAAAATTTTAAAATTTCAAAATTTCAAAATTTCAAAATATCAAAATTTCAAAATTTTAAAATTTCAAAATTTCAAAAATTCAAAAATTCAAAATTTCGAAATTTCAAAAATTCAAAATTTTAAAATTTCAAAATTTCAAAATTTCAAAATTTTAAGATTTCAAAATTTCAAAATTTCAAAATTTCAAAATTTCAAAATTTCAAAATTTCAAAATTTCAAAATTTCAAAATTTCAAAATTTCAAAATTTCAAAATTTCAAAATTTCAAAATTTCAAAATTTCAAAATTTCAAAATTTCAAAATTTCAAAACTTCGAACTTTCAAAATTTCAAAATTTCAACATTTCGAAATTTCAAATTTTCAAAGTTTCAAAATTTCAAAATTTCAAAATTACAAAATTTCAAAATTTCAAAATTTCGAAATTTCAAAATTTCAAAATTTCAATATTTCTAAATTTTAAAATTTTGAAATTTCAAAATTTCAAAATTTCAAAATTTCAAAATTTCAAAATTTCAAAATTTCAAAATTTCAAATTTCAATGTTTCAAAATATCAAGATTTAAAAATTTCAAAATTTCAAAATTTCAAAATATCAAAATTTCAAAATTTCAAAGATTCAAAATTTCAATATTTCTAAATTTCAAAATTTCAAAATTTCAAAATTTCAAAATTTCAAAATTTCAAAATTTCAAAATTATAATATTTCAAAATCCCAAAATTTCAAAATTTCAAAATTTGAAAATTTCAAAATTTCAAAATTTCAAATTTCAAAATTTCAATATTTCTAAATTTTAAAATTTCAAAATTTCAAAATTTCAAAACTTTAAAATTTCACAATTTCAAAATTTCAATATTTCTAAATTTCAAAATTTCGAAATTTCAAAATTTAAAAAATTCAAAATTTCAAAATTTCAAAATTTCAAAATTTCAAAATTTCAAAATTTCAAATTTTCAAAATATCAAAATTTAAAAATTTAAAAATTTCAAAAATTCAAAAATTCAAAATTTCAAAATTTCAAAATTTCAAAATTTCAAAATTTCAAAATTTCAAAATTTCAAAATTTCAAAATTTCAAAATTTCAAAATTTCAGAATTTCAAAATCTAAAAATTTAAAAATTTCAAAAATTCAAAATTTCAAATTTTACAAATTTTTAAATTTCAAAATTTTAAAATTTCAAAATTTCAAAATTTCAAAATTTCAAAATTTCAAAATTTCAAAATTTCAAAATTTCAAAATTTCAAAATTTCAAAATTTCAAAATTTCAAAATTTCAAAATTTCAAAAATCTAAAAATTTAAAAATTTCAAAAATTCAAAATTTCAAATTTTACAAATTTTTAAATTTCAAAATTTTAAAATTTCAAAATTTCAAAATTTCAAAATTTCAAAATTTCAAAATTTCAAAATTTCAAAATTTCAAAATTTCAAAATTTCAAAATTTCAAAATTTCAAAATTTCAAAATTTCAAAATTTCAGAGTTCCAAAATTCAAAATTTTAAAATTTCAAAATTTCAAAATTTCAAAATTTATAAATTATAAAATTTCAAAATTTCAAAATTTCAAAATTTCAAAATCTCAATATCTCAAAATTTCAAAATTTCAAAATTTCAAAATTTCAAAATTTCAAAATTTCAAAATTTCAAAATTTCAAAATTTTAAAATTTCAAAATTTCAAAATTTCAAAATTTCAAAATTTCAAAATTTCAAAATTTCAAAGTATCAAAATTCAAAATTTCAAAATTTCAAAATTTTAAAATTTCAAAATTTCAAAACTTCAAATTTCAATGTTTCAAAATATCAAAATTTCAAAATTTAAAAATTTAAAAATTTCAATGTTTCAAAATCCCAAAATTTCAAAATTTTAAAATTTTAAAATTTCAAAATTTCAAAATTTCAAAGATTCAAAATTTTAATATTTCTAAATTTCAAAATTTCAAAATTTAGAAATTTCAAAAATTCAATATTTCAAAATCCAAAAATTTCAAAATTTTAAAATTTTAAAATTTCAAAATTTCAAAATTTCAAATTTCAATATTTCAATATTTCTAAATTTTAAAATTTCAAAATTTCAAAATTTCAAAATTTCAAAACTTTAAAATTTCAAAATTTCAAAATCTCTATATTTCTAAATCTCAAAATTTCAAAATTTAAAAATTCAAAATTTCAAAATTTCAAAATTTTAAAAATTTCAAAATTTCGTTAGTTCAAAATTTCAAAATTTCAAAATTTCAAAATTTCAAAGTTTCAAAATTTCAAAATTTCAAAATTTCAAAATTTTAAAAATTCAAAATTTCAAATTTCAAAGTTTCAAAATATCAAAATTTCAAAATTTAAAAATTTCAAAACTTCAAAATTTCAAAAATTCAAAATTTCAAAATTTCAAAATTTCAAAATTTTAAAATTTCAAAATTTCAAAATTTCAAAATATCAAAATTTCAAAATTTTAAAATTTCAAAATTTCAAAAATTCAAAAATTCAAAATTTCGAAATTTCAAAAATTCAAAATTTTAAAATTTCAAAATTTCAAAATTTCAAAATTTTAAGATTTCAAAATTTCAAAATTTCAAAATTTCAAAATTTCAAAATTTCAAAATTTCAAAATTTCAAAATTTCAAAATTTCAAAATTTCAAAATTTCAAAATTTCAAAATTTCAAAATTTCAAAATTTCAAAATTTCAAAATTTCAAAACTTCGAACTTTCAAAATTTCAAAATTTCAACATTTCGAAATTTCAAATTTTCAAAGTTTCAAAATTTCAAAATTTCAAAATTACAAAATTTCAAAATTTCAAAATTTCGAAATTTCAAAATTTCAAAATTTCAATATTTCTAAATTTTAAAATTTTGAAATTTCAAAATTTCAAAATTTCAAAATTTCAAAATTTCAAAATTTCAAAATTTCAAAATTTCAAAATTTCAAATTTCAATGTTTCAAAATATCAAAATTTAAAAATTTCAAAATTTCAAAATTTCAAAATTTCAAAATATCAAAATTTCAAAATTTCAAAGATTCAAAATTTCAATATTTCTAAATTTCAAAATTTCAAAATTTCAAAATTTCAAAATTTCAAAATTTCAAAATTATAATATTTCAAAATCCCAAAATTTCAAAATTTCAAAATTTGAAAATTTCAAAATTTCAAAATTTCAAATTTCAAAATTTCAATATTTCTAAATTTTAAAATTTCAAAATTTCAAAATTTCAAAACTTTAAAATTTCACAATTTCAAAATTTCAATATTTCTAAATTTCAAAATTTCGAAATTTCAAAATTTAAAAAATTCAAAATTTCAAAATTTCAAAATTTCAAAATTTCAAAATTTCAAATTTTCAAAATATCAAAATTTAAAAATTTAAAAATTTCAAAAATTCAAAAATTCAAAATTTCAAAATTTCAAAATTTCAAAATTTCAAAATTTCAAAATTTCAAAATTTCAAAATTTCAAAATTTCAAAATTTCAGAATTTCAAATCTAAAAATTTAAAAATTTCAAAAATTCAAAATTTCAAATTTTAAAAATTTTTAAATTTCAAAATTTTAAAATTTCAAAATTTCAAAATTTCAAAATTTCAAAATTTCAAAATTTCAAAATTTCAAAATTTCAAAATTTCAAAATTTCAAAATTTCAAAATTTCAAAATTTCAAAATTTCAAAATTTCAAAGTTCCAAAATTTCAAAATTTTACAATTTCAAAATTTCAAAATTTCATAAATTCAAATTCAAAATTTCAAAATTTCAAAATTTCAAAATTTCAAAATTTCAAAATTCTAAATTTCAAAATTTTAAATTTCAAAATTTCAAAATTTCAATATTTCAAAATTTAAAAATTTCAAAATTTCAAAATTTAAAAATTTCAAAATTCAAAATTTCAAAATTTAAAATTTCAAAATTTCAAAATTTCAAAATTTATAAATTATAAAATTTCAAAATTTCAAAATTTCAAAATTTCAAAATCTCAATATCTTAAAATTTCAAAATTTCAAAATTTCAAAATTTCAAAATTTCAAAATTTCAAAATTTCAAAATTTCAAAATTTCAAAATTTCAAAATTTCAAAATTTCAAAATTTCAAAATTTCAAAATTTCAAAATTTCAAAATTTCAAAATATCAAAATTTCAAAATTTCAAAATTTCAAAATTTTAAAATTTCAAAATTTCAAAACTTCAAATTTCAATGTTTCAAAATATCAAAATTTCAAAATTTAAAAATTTAAAAATTTCAATGTTTCAAAATCCCAAAATTTCAAAATTTTAAAATTTTAAAATTTCAAAATTTCAAAATTTCAAAGATTCAAAATTTTAATATTTCTAAATTTCAAAATTTCAAAATTTAGAAATTTCAAAAATTCAATATTTCAAAATCCAAAAATTTCAAAATTTTAAAATTTTAAAATTTCAAAATTTCAAAATTTCAAATTTCAAAATTTCAATATTTCTAAATTTTAAAATTTCAAAATTTCAAAATTTCAAAATTTCAAAACTTTAAAATTTCAAAATTTCAAAATCTCTATATTTCTAAATCTCAAATTTCAAAATTTAAAAATTCAAAATTTCAAAATTTCAAAATTTTAAAAATTTCAAAATTTCGTTAGTTCAAAATTTCAAAATTTCAAAATTTCAAAATTTCAAAATTTCAAAATTTCAAATTTTCAAAATATCAAAATTTCAAAATTTCAAAATTTCAAAATTTCAAAATTTCAAAAATTCAAAATTTCAAAATTTTAAAATTTCAAAATTTCAAAATTTCAAAATTTCAAAATTTCAAAATTTCAAAATTTCAAAATTTTAAAATTTCAAAATTTCAAAGTTTCAAAATTTCAAAATTTCAAAATTTTAGAATTTCAAAATTTCAAAATTTCAAAATTTCAAAATTTTTTAATTTCAAAATTTTAAAATTGTAAACTTTCAAAATTTCAATATTTCAAAATTTCAAAATTTCAAAATTTCAAAATTTCAAAATTTCAAAATTTCAAAATTTCAAAATTTCAAAATTTCAAAATTTCAAAATTTCAAAATTTCAAAATTTCAAAATTTCAAAATTCCAAATTTCAAAATTTTAAAATTTCAAATTCTCGAAATATGAAAATTTCAAAATTTCAAAATTTCAAAGTTTCAAAATTTCAAAATTTCAAAATCTTATAAAATTCAAAATTTCAAATTTCAAAATTTCAAAATATCAAAATTTCAAAATTTAAAAATTTAAAAATTTCAAAATTTCAAAAATTCAAAATTTCAAAATTTCTAAATTTCAAAATTTCAAAATTTCAAAATTTCAAAATTTCAAAATTTCAAAATTTCAAAATATCAAAATTTTAAAATTTTAAAATTTCAAAATTTCAAAATTTCAAAAATTCAACATTTCGAAATTTCAAAATTTCAAAATTTTTAGAATGTAAGAATTTCGTTATTTCGTTATTTCGTTCTTTCAAAATTTCAAAATTTCAAAATTTCAAAATTTCAAAATTTCAAAATTTCAAAATTTTAAAATTTCAAATTTCAAACTTTCAAAATATCAAAATTTCAAAACTTCAAAATTTCAAAATTTCAAAATTTCAAAATTTCAAAATTTCAAAATTTCAAAATTTCAAAATTTCAAAATTTCAAAATTTCAAAATTTCAAAATTTCAAAATTTCAAAATTTCAAAACTTCAAAATTTCAAAATTTCAAAATTTCAAAAATTCAAAATTTCAAAATTTCAAAATTTCAAAATTTCACAATTTCAAAATTTCATAAATTCGAAATTTCAAAATTTCAAAATTTCAAAATTTAAAAATTTCAAAAATTCAAAATTTCAAAATTTCAAAATTTCAAAATTTCAAAATTTCAAAATTTCAAAATTACAAAATTTCAAAATTTCACAATTTCAAGATTTCAAAATTTCAAAATTTTAAAATTTCAAAATTTCAAAATTTCAAAATTTCAATATTTCTAAATTTTAAAATTTTAAAATTTCAAAATTTCAAAATGTCAAAATTTCAAAATTTCATAATTTCAAAATTTCAAAATTTCAAAATTTAAAAATTTAAAAATTTTAAAATTTTAAAATTTCAAAATTTAAAAATTTCAAAATGTCAAAATTCCAAAATTTCAATATTTCTAAATTTCAAAATTTAAAAATATAAAAATTTAAAAAATTAAAAATTTAAAAATTTGAATTTTCAAATTTTAGATTTTCAAAATTTCAAAATTTCAAAATCTTATAAAATTCAAAATTTCAAATTTCAAAATTTCAAAATATCAAAATTTCAAAATTTAAAAATTTAAAAATTTCAAAATTTCAAAAATTCAAAATTTCAAAATTTCTAAATTTCAAAATTTCAAAATTTCAAAATTTCAAAATTTCAAAATTTCAAAATTTCAAAATTTCAAAATATCAAAATTTTAAAATTTTAAAATTTCAAAATTTCAAAATTTCAAAAATTCAACATTTCGAAATTTCAAAATTTCAAAATTTTTAGAATGTAAGAATTTCGTTATTTGGTTCTTTCAAAATTTCAAAATTTCAAAATTTCAAAATTTTAAAATTTCAAAATTTCAAATTTCAAACTTTCAAAATATCAAAATTTCAAAACTTCAAAATTTCAAAATTTCAAAATTTCAAAATTTCAAAATTTCAAAATTTCAAAATTTCAAAATTTCAAAATTTCAAAATTTAAAAATTTCAAAATTTCAAAACTTCAAAATTTCAAAATTTCAAAATTTCAAAAATTCAAAATTTCAAAATTTCAAAATTTCACAATTTCAAAATTTCATAAATTCGAAATTTCAAAATTTCAAAATTTCAAAATTTAAAAATTTCAAAAATTCAAAATTTCAAAATTTCAAAATTTCAAAATTTCAAAATTTCAAAATTTCAAAATTACAAAATTTCAAAATTTCAAAATTTCAAGATTTCAAAATTTCAAAATTTTAAAATTTCAAAATTTCAAAATTTCAAAATTTCAATATTTCTAAATTTTAAAATTTTAAAATTTCAAAATTTCAAAATGTCAAAATTTCAAAATTTCATAATTTCAAAATTTCAAAATTTCAAAATTTCAAAATTTTAAAATTTTAAAATTTCAAAATTTCAAAATTTCAAAATGTCAAAATTCCAAAATTTCAATATTTCTAAATTTCAAAATTTAAAAATATAAAAATTTAAAAAATTAAAAATTTAAAAATTTGAATTTTTCAAAATCCCAAAATTTCAAAATTTCAAAATTTGAAAATTTGAAAATTTCAAATTTCAAAATTTCAATATTTCTAAATTTTAAAATTTCAAAATTTCAAAATTTCAGAATTTCAAAATTTCAAAATTTTAAAATTTCAAAACTTTAAAATTTTAAAATTTCAAAATTTCAATATTTCTTAATTTCAAAATTTCAAAATTTCAAAATTTCAAAAATTCAAAATTTCAAAATTTCAAAATTTCAAAATTTCAAGATTTCAAAATTTTAAAACTTCAAAGTTTTAAAATTTCAAAATTTCGTTAGTTCAAAATTTCAAAATTTCAAAATTTCAAAATTTCAAAATTTCAAATTTTCAAAATATCAAAATTTCAAAATTTCAAAATTTCAAAATTTCAAAAATTCAAAATTTAAAAATTTCTAAATTTCAAAATTTAAAAATTTCAAAATTTAAAAATTTAGAAATTGCAAAAATTCAAAATTTAAAAATTTTTAAATCTCAAAATTTTAAAATTTCAAAATTTCAAAATTTCAAAATTTCAAAATTTCAAAATTTCAAAATTTCAAAATTTCAAAATTTAAAAATTTCAAATTTTCAAAATTTCAAAATTTCAAAATTTCAAAATTTAAAATTTTCAAAATATCAAAATTTCAAAATTTCAAAATTTCAAAAATTCAAAATTTCAAAATTTCAAAATTTCAAAATTTCAAAATTTCAAATTTTCAAAATATCAAAATTTAAAAATTTCAAAATTTCAAAATTTCAAAAATTCAAAATTTCAAAATTTCAAAATTTCAAAATTTCACAATTTCAAAGATTCAAAATTTCAAAATTTCAAAATTTCAAAATTTCAAAATTTCAAAATTTCAAATTCTCGAAATATGAAAATTTCAAAATTTCAAAATTTCAAAAATTCAAAATTTCAAAATTTCAAAATTTCAAAATTTCAAAATTTAAAAATTTTAAGATTTAAAAATTTCAAAATTTCAAAATGTCAAAATTCCAAAATTTCAATATTTCTAAATTTCAAAATTTCAAAATTTAAAAATATAAAAATTTAAAAAATTAAAAATTTAAAAATTTCAATATTTCAAAATCCCAAAATTTCAAAATTTCAAAATTTGAAAATTTGAAAATTTCAAATTTCAAAATTTCAATATTTCTAAATTTTAAAATTTCAAAATTTCAAAATTTCAGAATTTCAAAATTTCAAAATTTCGAAACTTTAAAATTTGAAAATTTCAAAATTTCAATATTTCTAAATAAATAAAAATTCAAAATTTCAAATTTTAAAGTTTCAAAATATCAAAATTTCAAAATTTCAAAATTTCAAAATTTCAAAATTTCAAAAATTCAAAATTTCAAAATTTCAAAATTTCAAAATTTCACAATTTCAAAATTTCATAAATTCAAAATTTCAAAATTTCAAAATTTCAAAATTTCAAAATTTCAAAATTTCATAAATTCAAAATTTCAAAATTTCAAAATTTCAAAATTTCAAAATTTCAAAATTTCAAAATTTCAAAATTTCAAAATTTCAAAATTTCAAAATTTCAAAATTTCAAAATTTCAAAATTTCAAAATTTCAAAATTTCAAAATTTCAAAATTTCAAAATTTCAAAATTTCAAAATTTCAAAATTTCAAAATTTCAAAACTTCAAAATTTCAAAATTTCAAAATTTCAAAATTTCAAAATTTCAAAATTTCAAAATTTCAAAATTTCAAAATTACAAAATTTCAAAATTTCAAAATTTCAAGATTTCAAAATTTCAATATTTTAAAATTTCAAAATTTCAAAATTTCAATATTTCTAAATTTCAAAATTTCAAAATTTCAAAAATTCAAAATTTCAAAATTTCAAAAATTCAAAATTTCAAAATTTCAAAATTTCAAAATTTCAAAATTTCAAAATTTCAAAATTTCAAAATTACAAAATTTCAAAATTTCAAAATTTCAAAATTTCAAAATTTCAAAATTACAAAATTTCAAAATTTCAAAATTTCAAGATTTCAAGATTTCAAAATTTCAAAATTTTAAAATTTCAAAATTTCAAAATTTCAAAATTTCAATTTTTCTAAATTTTAAAATTTAAAAATTTCAAAATTTCAAAATTTCAAAATTTAAAATTTCATAATTTCAAAATTTCAAAATTTCAAAATTTCAAAATTTCAAAATTTCAAAATTTAAAAATTTTAAAATTTTAAAATTTCAAAATTTCAAAATTTCAAAATGTCAAAATTCCAAAATTTCAATATTTCTAAATTTCAAAATTTAAAAATATAAAAATTTAAAAAATTAAAAATTTAAAAATTTAAATTTTTCAAAATCCCAAAATTTCAAAATTTCAAAATTTGAAAATTTGAAAATTTCAAATTTCAAAATTTCAATATTTCTAAATTTTAAAATTTCAAAATTTCAAAATTTCAGAATTTCAAAATTTCAAAATTTCAAAATTTCAAAACTTTAAAATTTTAAAATTTCAAAATTTCAATATTTCTAAATTTCAAAATTTCAAAATTTCAAAATTTCAAAAATTCAAAATTTCAAAATTTCAAAATTTCAAAATTTCAAGATTTCAAAATTTTAAAACTTCAAAGTTTTAAAATTTCAAAATTTCGTTAGTTCAAAATTTCGAAATTTCAAAATTTAAAAATTTCAAAATTTCAAAATTTCAAATTTTCAAAATATCAAAATTTCAAAATTTCAAAATTTCAAAATTTCAAAAATTCAAAATTTAAAAATTTCTAAATTTCAAAATTTAAAAATTTCAAAATTTCAAAATTTTAAAATTTCAAAATTTCAAAATTTCAAAATTTCAAAATTTCACAATTTCAAAGATTCAAAATTTCAAAATTTCAAAATTTCAAAATTTCAAAATTTCAAAATTTCAAAATTTCAAAATTTCAAAATTTCAAATTCTCGAAATATGAAAATTTCAAAATTTCAAAATTTCAAAAATTCAAAATTTCAAAATTTCAAAATTTCAAAATTTAAAAATTTTAAGATTTAAAAATTTCAAAATTTCAAAATGTCAAAATTCCAAAATTTCAATATTTCTAAATTTTAAAATTTAAAAATATAAAAATTTAAAAAATTAAAAATTTTAAAATTTTAATATTTCAAAATCCCAAAATTTCAAAATTTCAAAATTTGAAAATTTGAAAATTTCAAATTTCAAAATTTCAATATTTCTAAATTTTAAAATTTCAAAATTTCAAAATTTCAGAATTTCAAAATTTCAAAATTTCGAAACTTTAAAATTTGAAAATTTCAAAATTTCAATATTTCTAAATAAATAAAAATTCAAAATTTCAAATTTTAAAGTTTCAAAATATCAAAATTTCAAAATTTCAAAATTTCAAAATTTCAAAATTTCAAAAATTCAAAATTTCAAAATTTCAAAATTTCAAAATTTCACAATTTCAAAATTTCATAAATTCAAAATTTCAAAATTTCAAAATTTCAAAATTTCAAAATTTCAAAATTTCAAAATTTCAAAATTTCAAAATTTCAAAATTTCAAAATTTCAAAATTTCAAAATTTCAAAATTTCAAAATTTCAAAATTTCAAAATTTCAAAATTTCAAAATTTCAAAATTTCAAAATTTCAAAACTTCAAAATTTCAAAATTTCAAAATTTCAAAATTTCAAAATTTCAAAATTACAAAATTTCAAAATTTCAAAATTTCAAGATTTCAAAATTTCAATATTTTAAAATTTCAAAATTTCAAAATTTCAATATTTCTAAATTTCAAAATTTCAAAATTTCAAAAATTCAAAATTTCAAAATTTCAAAAATTCAAAATTTCAAAATTTCAAAATTTCAAAATTTCAAAATTTCAAAATTTCAAAATTTCAAAATTTCAAAATTACAAAATTTCAAAATTTCAAAATTTCAAAATTTCAAAATTTCAAAATTACAAAATTTCAAAATTTCAAAATTTCAAGATTTCAAGATTTCAAGATTTCAAAATTTCAAAATTTTAAAATTTCAAAATTTCAAAATTTCAAAATTTCAATTTTTCTAAATTTTAAAATTTTAAAATTTCAAAATTTCAAAATTTCAAAATTTAAAATTTCATAATTTCAAAATTTCAAAATTTCAAAATTTCAAAATTTAAAAATTTTAAAATTTTAAAATTTCAAAATTTCAAAATTTCAAAATGTCAAAATTCCAAAATTTCAATATTTCTAAATTTCAAAATTTAAAAATATAAAAATTTAAAAAATTAAAAATTTAAAAATTTGGATTTTCAAATTTTAGATTTTCAAAATTTCAAAATTTCAAAATCTTATAAAATTCAAAATTTCAAATTTCAAAATTTCAAAATATCAAAATTTCAAAATTTAAAAATTTAAAAATTTAAAAATTTCAAAAATTCAAAATTTCAAAATTTCTAAATTTCAAAATTTCAAAATTTCAAAATTTCAAAATTTCAAAATTTCAAAATTTCAAAATTTCAAAATATCAAAATTTTAAAATTTTAAAATTTCAAAATTTCAAAATTTCAAAAATTCAACATTTCGAAATTTCAAAATTTCAAAATTTTTAGAATGTAAGAATTTCGTTATTTGGTTCTTTCAAAATTTCAAAATTTCAAAATTTCAAAATTTTAAAATTTCAAAATTTCAAATTTCAAACTTTCAAAATATCAAAATTTCAAAACTTCAAAATTTCAAAATTTCAAAATTTCAAAATTTCAAAATTTCAAAATTTCAAAATTTCAAAATTTCAAAATTTCAAAATTTAAAAATTTCAAAATTTCAAAACTTCAAAATTTCAAAATTTCAAAATTTCAAAAATTCAAAATTTCAAAATTTCACAATTTCAAAATTTCATAAATTCGAAATTTCAAAATTTCAAAATTTCAAAATTTAAAAATTTCAAAAATTCAAAATTTCAAAATTTCAAAATTTCAAAATTTCAAAATTTCAAAATTTCAAAATTTCAAAATTACAAAATTTCAAAATTTCAAAATTTCAAGATTTCAAAATTTCAAAATTTTAAAATTTCAAAATTTCAAAATTTCAAAATTTCAATATTTCTAAATTTTAAAATTTTAAAATTTCAAAATTTCAAAATGTCAAAATTTCAAAATTTCATAATTTCAAAATTTCAAAATTTCAAAATTTCAAAATTTTAAAATTTTAAAATTTCAAAATTTCAAAATTTCAAAATGTCAAAATTCCAAAATTTCAATATTTCTAAATTTCAAAATTTAAAAATATAAAAATTTAAAAAATTAAAAATTTAAAAATTTGAATTTTTCAAAATCCCAAAATTTCAAAATTTCAAAATTTGAAAATTTGAAAATTTCAAATTTCAAAATTTCAATATTTCTAAATTTTAAAATTTCAAAATTTCAAAATTTCAGAATTTCAAAATTTCAAAATTTTAAAATTTCAAAACTTTAAAATTTTAAAATTTCAAAATTTCAATATTTCTTAATTTCAAAATTTCAAAATTTCAAAATTTCAAAAATTCAAAATTTCAAAATTTCAAAATTTCAAAATTTCAAGATTTCAAAATTTTAAAACTTCAAAGTTTTAAAATTTCAAAATTTCGTTAGTTCAAAATTTCAAAATTTCAAAATTTCAAAATTTCAAAATTTCAAATTTTCAAAATATCAAAATTTCAAAATTTCAAAATTTCAAAATTTCAAAAATTCAAAATTTAAAAATTTCTAAATTTCAAAATTTAAAAATTTCAAAATTTAAAAATTTAGAAATTGCAAAAATTCAAAATTTAAAAATTTTTAAATCTCAAAATTTTAAAATTTCAAAATTTCAAAATTTCAAAATTTCAAAATTTCAAAATTTCAAAATTTAAAAATTTCAAATTTTCAAAATTTCAAAATTTCAAAATTTCAAAATTTAAAATTTTCAAAATATCAAAATTTCAAAATTTCAAAATTTCAAAAATTCAAAATTTCAAAATTTCAAAATTTCAAAATTTCAAAATTTCAAAATTTCAAATTTTCAAAATATCAAAATTTAAAAATTTCAAAATTTCAAAATTTCAAAAATTCAAAATTTCAAAATTTCAAAATTTCAAAATTTCACAATTTCAAAGATTCAAAATTTCAAAATTTCAAAATTTCAAAATTTCAAAATTTCAAATTCTCGAAATATGAAAATTTCAAAATTTCAAAATTTCAAAAATTCAAAATTTCAAAATTTCAAAATTTCAAAATTTAAAAATTTTAAGATTTAAAAATTTCAAAATTTCAAAATGTCAAAATTCCAAAATTTCAATATTTCTAAATTTCAAAATTTCAAAATTTAAAAATATAAAAATTTAAAAAATTAAAAATTTAAAAATTTCAATATTTCAAAATCCCAAAATTTCAAAATTTCAAAATTTGAAAATTTGAAAATTTGAAAATTTCAAATTTCAAAATTTCAATATTTCTAAATTTTAAAATTTCAAAATTTCAAAATTTCAGAATTTCAAAATTTCAAAATTTCGAAACTTTAAAATTTGAAAATTTCAAAATTTCAATATTTCTAAATAAATAAAAATTCAAAATTTCAAATTTTAAAGTTTCAAAATATCAAAATTTCAAAATTTCAAAATTTCAAAATTTCAAAATTTCAAAAATTCAAAATTTCAAAATTTCAAAATTTCAAAATTTCACAATTTCAAAATTTCATAAATTCAAAATTTCAAAATTTCAAAATTTCAAAATTTCAAAATTTCAAAATTTCAAAATTTCAAAATTTCAAAATTTCAAAATTTCAAAATTTCAAAATTTCAAAATTTCAAAATTTCAAAATTTCAAAATTTCAAAATTTCAAAATTTCAAAATTTCAAAATTTCAAAATTTCAAAATTTCAAAACTTCAAAATTTCAAAATTTCAAAATTTCAAAATTTCAAAATTTCAAAATTTCAAAATTTCAAAATTTCAAAATTACAAAATTTCAAAATTTCAAAATTTCAAGATTTCAAAATTTCAATATTTTAAAATTTCAAAATTTCAAAATTTCAATATTTCTAAATTTCAAAATTTCAAAATTTCAAAAATTCAAAATTTCAAAATTTCAAAAATTCAAAATTTCAAAATTTCAAAATTTCAAAATTTCAAAATTTCAAAATTTCAAAATTTCAAAATTACAAAATTTCAAAATTTCAAAATTTCAAAATTTCAAAATTTCAAAATTACAAAATTTCAAAATTTCAAAATTTCAAGATTTCAAGATTTCAAAATTTCAAAATTTTAAAATTTCAAAATTTCAAAATTTCAAAATTTCAATTTTTCTAAATTTTAAAATTTTAAAATTTCAAAATTTCAAAATTTCAAAATTTAAAATTTCATAATTTCAAAATTTCAAAATTTCAAAATTTCAAAATT
Organism: Eristalinus aeneus; assembly: GCA_955652365.1. NCBI lineage: Eukaryota > Metazoa > Arthropoda > Insecta > Diptera > Syrphidae > Eristalinus > Eristalinus aeneus. The sequence continues at coordinate 15,266 of CATPCP010000183.1, read as the reverse complement.
TCAAAATTTCAAAATTTAAAAATTTTAAAATTTTAAAATTTCAAAATTTCAAAATTTCAAAATGTCAAAATTCCAAAATTTCAATATTTCTAAATTTCAAAATTTAAAAATATAAAAATTTAAAAAATTAAAAATTTAAAAATTTAAATTTTTCAAAATCCCAAAATTTCAAAATTTCAAAATTTGAAAATTTGAAAATTTCAAATTTCAAAATTTCAATATTTCTAAATTTTAAAATTTCAAAATTTCAAAATTTCAGAATTTCAAAATTTCAAAATTTCAAAATTTCAAAACTTTAAAATTTTAAAATTTCAAAATTTCAATATTTCTAAATTTCAAAATTTCAAAATTTCAAAATTTCAAAAATTCAAAATTTCAAAATTTCAAAATTTCAAAATTTCAAGATTTCAAAATTTTAAAACTTCAAAGTTTTAAAATTTCAAAATTTCGTTAGTTCAAAATTTCGAAATTTCAAAATTTAAAAATTTCAAAATTTCAAAATTTCAAATTTTCAAAATATCAAAATTTCAAAATTTCAAAATTTCAAAATTTCAAAAATTCAAAATTTAAAAATTTCTAAATTTCAAAATTTAAAAATTTCAAAATTTCAAAATTTTAAAATTTCAAAATTTCAAAATTTCAAAATTTCAAAATTTCAAAATTTCACAATTTCAAAGATTCAAAATTTCAAAATTTCAAAATTTCAAAATTTCAAAATTTCAAAATTTCAAAATTTCAAAATTTCAAATTCTCGAAATATGAAAATTTCAAAATTTCAAAATTTCAAAAATTCAAAATTTCAAAATTTCAAAATTTAAAAATTTTAAGATTTAAAAATTTCAAAATTTCAAAATGTCAAAATTCCAAAATTTCAATATTTCTAAATTTCAAAATTTAAAAATATAAAAATTTAAAAAATTAAAAATTTAAAAATTTTAATATTTCAAAATCCCAAAATTTCAAAATTTCAAAATTTGAAAATTTGAAAATTTCAAATTTCAAAATTTCAATATTTCTAAATTTTAAAATTTCAAAATTTCAAAATTTCAGAATTTCAAAATTTCAAAATTTCGAAACTTTAAAATTTGAAAATTTGAAAATTTCAATATTTCTAAATAAATAAAAATTCAAAATTTCAAATTTTAAAGTTTCAAAATATCAAAATTTCAAAATTTCAAAATTTCAAAATTTCAAAAATTCAAAATTTCAAAATTTCAAAATTTCAAAATTTCACAATTTCAAAATTTCATAAATTCAAAATTTCAAAATTTCAAAATTTCAAAATTTCAAAATTTCAAAATTTCAAAATTTCAAAATTTCAAAATTTCAAAATTTCAAAATTTCAAAATTTCAAAATTTCAAAATTTCAAAATTTCAAAATTTCAAAATTTCAAAATTTCAAAACTTCAAAATTTCAAAATTTCAAAATTTCAAAATTTCAAAATTTCAAAATTACAAAATTTCAAAATTTCAAAATTTCAAGATTTCAAAATTTCAATATTTTAAAATTTCAAAATTTCAAAATTTCAATATTTCTAAATTTCAAAATTTCAAAATTTCAAAAATTCAAAATTTCAAAATTTCAAAAATTCAAAATTTCAAAATTTCAAAATTTCAAAATTTCAAAATTTCAAAATTTCAAAATTTCAAAATTTCAAAATTACAAAATTTCAAAATTTCAAAATTTCAAAATTTCAAAATTTCAAAATTACAAAATTTCAAAATTTCAAAATTTCAAGATTTCAAGATTTCAAAATTTCAAAATTTCAAAATTTTAAAATTTCAAAATTTCAAAATTTCAAAATTTCAATTTTTCTAAATTTTAAAATTTTAAAATTTCAAAATTTCAAAATTTCAAAATTTAAAATTTCATAATTTCAAAATTTCAAAATTTCAAAATTTCAAAATTTAAAAATTTTAAAATTTTAAAATTTCAAAATTTCAAAATTTCAAAATGTCAAAATTCCAAAATTTCAATATTTCTAAATTTCAAAATTTAAAAATATAAAAATTTAAAAAATTAAAAATTTAAAAATTTCAATTTTTCAAAATCCCAAAATTTCAAAATTTCAAAATTTGAAAATTTGAAAATTTCAAATTTCAAAATTTGAAAATTTGAAAATTTCAAATTTCAAAACTTCAATATTTCTAAATTTTAAAATTTCAAAATTTCAAAATTTCAGAATTTCAAAATTTCAAAATTTCAAAATTTCAAAACTTTAAAATTTTAAAATTTCAAAATTTCAATATTTCTAAATTTCAAAATTTCAAAATTTCAAAATTTCAAAAATTCAAAATTTCAAAATTTCAAAATTTCAAAATTTCAAGATTTCAAAATTTTAAAACTTCAAAGTTTTAAAATTTCAAAATTTCGTTAGTTCAAAATTTCGAAATTTCAAAATTTCAAAATTTCAAAATTTCAAAATTTCAAATTTTCAAAATATCAAAATTTCAAAATTTCAAAATTTCAAAATTTCAAAAATTCAAAATTTAAAAATTTCTAAATTTCAAAATTTAAAAATTTCAAAATTTAAAAATTTAGAAATTGCAAAAATTCAAAATTTAAAAATTTTTAAATCTCAAAATTTTAAAATTTCAAAATTTCAAAATTTCAAAAGTTCAAAATTTCAAAATTTCAAAATTTCAAAATTTCAAAATTTCAAAATTTCAAAATTTCAAAATTTCAAAATTTCAGAATTTCAAAATTTCAAAATTTCAAAATTTCAAAACTTTAAAATTTTAAAATTTCAAAATTTCAATATTTCTAAATTTCAAAATTTCAAAATTTCAAAATTTCAAAAATTCAAAATTTCAAAATTTCAAAATTTCAAAATTTCAAGATTTCAAAATTTTAAAACTTCAAAGTTTTAAAATTTCAAAATTTCGTTAGTTCAAAATTTCGAAATTTCAAAATTTCAAAATTTCAAAATTTCAAAATTTCAAATTTTCAAAATATCAAAATTTCAAAATTTCAAAATTTCAAAAATTCAAAATTTAAAAATTTCTAAATTTCAAAATTTAAAAATTTCAAAATTTAAAAATTTAGAAATTGCAAAAATTCAAAATTTAAAAATTTTTAAATCTCAAAATTTTAAAATTTCAAAATTTCAAAATTTCAAAAGTTCAAAATTTCAAATATTCAAAATTTCAAAATTTCAAAATTTCAAAATTTAAAAATTTAAAAATTTCAAATTTTCAAAATTTCAAAATTTCAAAATTTCAAAATTTCAAATTTTCAAAATATCAAAATTTCAAAATTTAAAAATTTCAAAATTTCAAAAATTCAAAATTTCAAAATTTCAAAATTTCAAAATTTCAAAATTTCAAATTTTCAAAATATCAAAATTTAAAAATTTCAAAATTTCAAAATTTCAAAAATTCAAAATTTCAAAATTTCAAAATTTCAAAATTTCACAATTTCAAAGTTTCAAAATTTCAAAATTTCAAAATTTCAAAATTTCAAATTCTCGAAATATGAAAATTTCAAAATTTCAAAATTTCAAAATTTCAAAAATTCAAAATTTCAAAATTTCAAAATTTCAAAATTTAAAAATTTTAAAATTTAAAAATTTCAAAATTTCAAAATGTCAAAATTCCAAAATTTCAATATTTCTAAATTTCAAAATTTCAAAATTTAAAAATATAAAAATTTAAAAAGAAAATTTGAAAATTTCAAATTTCAAAATTTCAATATTTCTAAATTTTAAAATTTCAAAATTTCAAAATTTCAGAATTTCAAAATTTCAAAATTTCAAAACTTTAAAATTTGAAAATTTCAAAATTTCAATATTTCTAAATTTCAAAATTTCAAAAATTTCTAAATTTCAAAATTTCAAAATTTCAAATTTTCAAAATATCAAAATTTCTAAATTTAAAAATTTCAAAATTTCAAAAATTCAAAATTTAAAAATTTCTAAATTTCAAAATTTAAAAATTTAAAAATTGCAAAAATTCAAAATTTTTAAATCTCAAAATTTTAAAATTTCAAAATTTCAAAATTTCAAAATTTCAAAATTTCAAAATTTCAAAATTTCAAAATTTCAAAATTTCAAAATTTCAAAATTTCAAATTTTCAAAATATCAAAATTTCAAAATTTAAAAATTTAAAAATTTCAAAAATTCCAAATTTAAAAATTTCTAAATTTCAAAATTTCAAAATTTAAAATTTCAAAATTTAAAAATTGCAAAAATTCAAAATTTCAAAATTTCAAAATTTTTAAATTTCAAAATTTCAAAATTTCAAAATTTCAAATTCTCGAAATATGAAAATTTCAAAATTTCAAAATTTCAAAATTTCAAAGTTTCGAAATTTCAAAATTTCAAAATTTCAAAATTTCAAAATTTTAAAAATTCAAAATTTCAAATTTCAAAGTTTCAAAATATCAAAATTTCAAAATTTCAAAATTTCAAAAATTCAAAATTTCAAAATTTCAAAATCTCAAAATTTCAAAATTTCAAAATTTCAAAATTTCAAAATTTCAAAATTTCAAAATTTCAAAATATCAAAATTTCAAAATTTTAAAATTTCAAAATTTCAAAATTTCAAAAATTCAACATTTTGAAATTTCAAAATTTCAAAATTTTAAAAATGTCAGAATTTCGTTATTTCGTTATTTCAAAATTTCAAAATTTAAAAATTTAAAAATTTCAAAATTTTAAAAATTCCAAATTTCAAATTTTAAAGTTTCAAAATATCAAAATTTCAAAATTTCAAAATTTCAAAATTTCAAAATTTCAAAATTTCAAAAATTCAAAATTTCAAAATTTCAAAATTTCAAAATTTCTCAATTTCAAAATTTCATAAATTCAAAATTTCAAAATTTCAAAATTTCAACATTTCAAAATTTCAAAATTTCAAAATTTCAAAATTTCAAAATTTCAAAATTTCAAAATTTCAAAATTTCAAAATTTCAAAATTTTAAATTTTCAAAATTTCAAAATTTCAAATTTTCAAAATTTCAAAATTTCAAAATTTCAAAATTTCAAAAATTCAAAATTTCAAAATTTCAAAATTTCAAAATTTCAAAATTTCAAAATTTCAAAATTTCAAAACTTCAAAATTTCCAAATTTCAAAATTTCAAAATTTCAAAATTTCAAAATTTCAAAATTACAAAATTTCAAAATTTCAAAATTTCAAGATTTCAAAATTTCAATATTTTAAAATTTCGAAATTTCAAAATTTCAATATTTCTAAATTTCAAAATTTTAAAATTTCAAAATTTCAAAATTTCAAAATTTAAAAATTTCAAAATTTCATAATTTCAAAATTTTAAATTTCAAAGTTTCAAAATTTCAAAATTTCAAGATTTCAAAATTTCAAAATTTTAAAATTTAAAAATTTTAAAATTTCAAAATTTCAAAATTCCAAAATTTCAATATTTCTAAATTTCAAAATTTCAAAATTTCAAAATATAAAAATTTAAAAATTTAAAAATTTAAAAATTTAAAAATTTAAAAATTTAAAAATTTAAAAATTTAAAAATTTAAAAATTCAAAAATTTAAAAATTTTAATATTTCAAAATCCCAAAATTTCAAAATTTCAAAATTTCAAAATTTTAAATTTCAAAATTTCAATATTTCTAAATTTTAAAATTTCAAAATTTCAAAATTTCAAAATTTCAAAATTTCAAAATTTCAAAATTTCAGAATTTCAAAATTTCAAAATTTCAAAATTTTAAAATTTGAAAATTTGAAAATTTCAATATTTCAAAATTTCAAAATTTCGAAATTTCAAAATTTCAAAATTTCAGAATTTCAAAATTTCAAAATTTCAAAATTTCAAAATTTCAAAACTTCAAAATTTCAAAATTTCAAAATTTCAAAATTTCAAAATTTCAAAATTTCAAAATTACAAAATTTCAAAATTTCAAAATTTCAAAATTTCAAAATTTCAAAATTTCAAAATTTCAAAATTTCAAGATTTCAAAATTCCAAAATTTTAAAATTTCAAAATTTCAAAATTTCAAAATTTCAATATTTCTAAATTTCAAAATTTTAAAATTTCAAAATTTTAAAATTTCAAAATTTCAAAATTTCATAATTTCAAAATTTCAAATTTCAAAGTTTCAAAATATCAAAATTTCAAAATTTCAAAATTTCAAAATTTCAAAATTTCAAAATTTAAAAATTTCAAAATTTCAAAATTTCAAAATTCCAAAATTTCAATATTTCTAAATTTCAAAATTTCAAAATTTAAAAATATAAAAATTTAAAAATTTGAAAATTTAAAAATTTAAAAATTTAAAAATTTAAAAATTTAAAAATTTAAAAATTTAAAAATTTCAATATTTCAAAATCCCAAAATTTCAAAATTTCAAAATTTGAAAATTTCAAAATTTCAAATTTCAAAATTTCAATATTTCTAAATTTTAAAATTTCAAAATTTAAAAATTTCAAAATTTCAGAATTTCAAAATTTCAAAATTTCAAAACTTTAAAATTTGAAAATTTTAAAATTTCAGTATTTCTAAAATTCAAAATTTCGAAATTTTAAAATTTCAAAAATTCAAAATTTCAAAATTTCAAAATTTCAAAATTTCAAAATTTCAAAATTTCAAAATTTCAAGATTTCAAAATTTTTAAACTTCAAAGTTTTAAAATTTCAAAATTTCGTTAGTTCAAAATTTCAAAATTTCAAAACTTTAAAATTTGAAAATTTGAAAATTTCAATATTTCTAAATTTCAAAATTTCGAAATTTTAAAATTTCAAAAATTCAAAATTTCAAAATTTAAAAATTTCAAAATTTCAAAAATTCAAAATTTCAAAATTTCAAAATTTCAAAATTTAAAAATTTAATAATTGCAAAAATTCAAAATTTCAACATTTTTAAATCTCAAAATTTTAAAATTTTAAAATTTCAAAATTTCAAAATTTCAAAATTTCAAAATTTCAAAATTTCAAAATTTCAAAATTTCAAAATTTCAAAATGTCAAAATTTCAAAATTTCTAAATTTCAAAATTTCAAAATTTCAAAATTTCAAAATTTCAAAATTTCAAAATTTCAAAGTTTCAAAATTTCAAAATTTCAAAATTTCAAAATTTCAAAATTTCAAAAATTCAAAATTTCAAAATTTAAAAATTTCGAAATTTTAAAATTTTATAAGTTCAAAATTTCAAAATACCAAAATTTCAAAATTTCAAAATTTCAAAATTTCAATATTTCAAAATTTCAAAATATCAAAATATCAAAATTTCAAAATTTCAAAAATTTCAAAAATTTAAAATTTCACAATTTCAAAATTTCATAAATTCAAAATTTCAAAATTTCAAAATTTTAAAATTTCAAATTTTCAAAATTTCAAAATTTCAAATTTTCAAAATTTCACAATTTCAAAATTTCAAAATTTCAAAATTTCAAAATTTCAAAATTTCAAAAATTCAAAATTTCAAAATTTCAAAATTTCAAAATTTCAAAATTTCACAATTTCAAAATTTCATAAATTCAAAATTTCAAAATTTCAAAATTTCAAAATTTCAAAATTTCAAAATTTCAAAATTTCAAAATTTCAAAATTTCAAAATTTCAAAATTTCAAAATTTCAAAATTTCAAAATTTCAAAATTTCAAAATTTCAAAAATTCAAAATTTCAAAATTTCAAAATTTCAAAATTTCACAATTTCAAAATTTCATAAATTCAAAATTTCAAAATTTCAAAATTTCAAAATTTAAAAATTTCAAAATTTCAAAATTTCAAAATTTCAAAATTTCAAAATTTAAAAATTTCAAAATTTCAAAATTTCAAAATTTCAAAATTTCAAAATTTCAAAATGTCAAAATGTCAAAATTTCAAAATTTCAAAATTTCAAAATTTCAAAATTTCAAAATTTCAAAATTTCAAAATTTCAAATTTTCAAAATTTCAAAATTTCAAATTTTCAAAATTTCAAAATTTCAAAATTTCAAAATTTCAAATTTTCAAAATTTCAAAATTTCAAAATTTCAAAATTTCAAAAATTCAAAATTTCAAAATTTCAAAATTTCAAAATTTCAAAATTTCAAAATTTCAAAATTTCAAAATTTCAAAATTTCAAAATTTCAAAATTTCAAAATTTCAAAATTTCAAAATTACAAAATTTCAAAATTTCAAAATTTCAAGATTTCAAAATTTCAATATTTTAAAATTTCAAAATTTCAAAATTTCAATATTTCTAAATTTCAAAATTTTAAAATTTCAAAATTTCAAAATTTCAAAATTTCATAATTTCAAAATTTCAAATTTCAAAGTTTCAAAATTTCAAAATTTCAAAATTTCAAAATTTTAAAATTTAAAAATTTAAAAATTTCAAAATTCCAAAATTTCAATATTTCTAAATTTCAAAATTTCAAAATTTCAAAATATAAAAATTTAAAAATTTAAAAATTTCAAAATTTCAAAATTTCAAAATTTCAAAATTGCAAAATTTCAAAATTTCAAAATTTCAAAATTTCATAAATTCAAAATTTCAAAATTTCAAAATTTTACAATTTCAAAATTTCAAAATTTCAAAATTCCAAAATTTCAAAATTTCAAAATTTCAAAATTTCAAAATTTCAAAATTTCAAAATTTCAAAATTTCAAAATTTCAAAATTTCAAAATTTCAAAATTTCAAAATTTCAAAATTTCAAAATTTCAAAATTTCAAAATTTCAAAATTTCAAAATTTCAAAATTTCAAAATTTCAAAATTTCAAAATTTCAAAATTTCAAAATTTTAAAATTTCAAAATATCAAAATTTCAAAATTTCAAAATTTCAAAATTTCAAAATTTCAAAATTTTAAAATTTCAAAATTTCAAAATTTTAAAATTTTAAAATTTCAAAATTTTAAAATTTAAAAATTGCAAAAATTCAAAATTTCAAAAATTTTAAATCTCAAAATTTTAAAATTTCAAAATTTCAAAATTTCAAAATTTCAGAATTTCAAAATTTTAATATTTCAAAATTTCAAAATTTTAATATTTCAAAATTGAAAAATTTTCAAAATATCAAAATTTCAAAATTTAAAAATTTAAAAATTTCAAAAATTCAAAATTTCAAAATTTCTAAATTTCAAAATTTCAAAGTTTCAAAATTTCAAAATTTCAAAATTTCAAAATTTCAAAATTTCAAAATTTCAAAATTTCAAAATTTCAAATTTTCAAAATTTCAAAATTTCAAAATTTCAAATTTTCAAAATTTCAAAGTTTCAAAATTTCAAAATTTCAAAACTTCAAAATTTCAAAATTTCAAAATTTCAAAATTTCAAAATTTCAAAATTTCAAAATTTCAAAATTTCAAAATTTCAAAAATTCAAAATTTCAAAATTTCAAAATTTTAAAAATGTAAGAATTTCGTTATTTCGTTATTTCGTTATTTCAAAATTTCAAAATTTCAAAATTTCAAAATTTCAAAATTTTTAAATTTCAAAATTTCAAAATTTCAAAATTTCAAAATTTCAAAATTTCAAAATTTCAAAATTTCAAAATTTCAAAATTTCATAAATTCAAAATTTCAAAATTTCAAAATTTCAAAATTTCAAAATATCAAAATTTAAAAATATCAAAAATTTAAAATTTCAATATTTCTAAATTTCAAAATTTCAATATTTCAAAATCCCAAAATTTCAAAATTTTACATTTCAAAATTCCAATATTTCAAAATTTCAAAATTTCAAAATTTCAAAATTTAAAAATTTTAAAAATTCAAAATTTCAAAATTTCAAAATTTCAAAATTTCCAAATTTCAAAATTTTAAAAATTTAAAAATTTCGTTAGTTCAAAATTTCAAAATTACAAAACATACAAATTTCAAAATTTCAAAATTTCAAATTCTCAAAATATCAAAATTTCAAAATTTAAAAATTTCAAAATTTCAAAATTTCAAAATTTTGAAAATTCAAAATTTCAAATTTCAAAGTTCCAAAATATCAAAATTTCAAAATTTCAAAATTTCAAAATTTCAAAAATTCAAAATTTCAAAATTTCGAAATTTCAAAATTTCAAAATTTCAAAATTTCAAAATTTCAAAATTTCAAAACTTCAAAATTTCAAAATATCAAAATATCAAAATTTCAAAATTTCAAAACTTCAAAATTTCAAAAATTCAAAATTTCGAAATTTCAAAATTTTAAAAATGTAAGAATTTCGTTATTTCGTTATTTCAAAATTTCAAAACTTCAAAATTTCAAAATTTCAAAATTTCTAAATTTCAAAATTTCAAAATTTCAAAAATTCAAAATTTTAAAATTTGAAAATTTTGAAATTTTAAAATTTTAAAAGTTCAAAATTTCAACATTTCAGAATACCAAAATTTCAAAATTTAAAAATTTCAAAATTTCAAAATTTCAAAATTTCAAAATTTCAAAATATCAAATATCAAAATTTAAAAATTTAAAAATTTCAAAATTTCAAAATTTCAAAATTTCAAAATTTCAAAATTTCAAAATTTCAAAATTTCAAAATTTCAAAATTTCAAAATTTCAAAATTTCAAAATTTCAAAATTTCAAAATTTCAAAATTTCAAAATTTCAAAATTTCAAAATTTCAAAATTTCAAAATTTCAAAATATCAAAATATCAAAATTTCAAAATTTAAAAATTTCAAAATTTAAAAATTTCAAAAATTCAAAATTTCAAAATTTCAAAATTTTAAAAATGTAAGAATTTCGTTATTTCGTAATTTCAAAATTTCAAAATTTCAAAATTTCAAAATTTTAAAATTTCAAAATTTCAAAATTTCAAAATTTCAAAATTTTTAAATTTCAAAACTTCAAAATTTCAAAATTTCAAAATTTCAAAATTTCAAAATTTCAAAATTTAAATATTTCAAAATTTAAAAATTTAAAAATTTCAAAATTTCAAAATTTCATAAATTCAAAATTTCAAAATTTCAAAATTTCAAAATTTCAAAATATCAAAATTTCAAAATTTCAAAAATTCAAAATTTCAATATTTCTAAATTTCAAAATTTCAAAATATCAAAATTTCAAAATTTCAAAATATCAAAATATCAAAATTTCAAAAATTCAAAATTTCAAAATTTCGAAATTTCAAAATTTCAAAATTTCAAAATTTCAAAACTTCAAAATTTCAAAATATCAAAATATCAAAATTTCAAAATTTCAAAACTTCAAAATTTCAAAAATTCAAAATTTCAAAATTTCAATATTTCAAAATTTTAAAAATGTAAGAATTTCGTTATTTCGTTATTTCGTTATTTCGTTATTTCAAAATTTCAAAATTTCAAAATTTCAAAATTTCAAAATTTCAAAATTTCAAAATTTCAAAATTTCAAAATTTCAAAATTTCAAAATTTCAAAATTTCAAAATTTCAAAATTTCAAAATTTCAAAATTTCAAAATTTCAAAATTGCAAAATTTCAAAATTTCAAAATTTCAAAATTTCAAAATTTCATAAATTCAAAATTTCAAAATTTCAAAATTTTACAATTTCAAAATTTCAAAATTTCAAAATTCCAAAATTTCAAAATTTCAAAATTTCAAAATTTCAAAATTTCAAAATTTCAAAATTTCAAAATTTCAAAATTTCAAAATTTCAAAATTTCAAAATTTCAAAATTTCAAAATTTCAAAATTTCAAAATTTCAAAATTTCAAAATTTCAAAATTTCAAAATTTCAAAATTTCAAAATTTCAAAATTTTAAAATTTCAAAATATCAAAATTTCAAAATTTCAAAATTTCAAAATTTCAAAATTTCAAAATTTTAAAATTTAAAAATTGCAAAAATTCAAAATTTCAAAAATTTTAAATCTCAAAATTTTAAAATTTCAAAATTTCAAAATTTCAAAATTTCAGAATTTCAAAATTTTAATATTTCAAAATTTTAATATTTCAAAATTGAAAAATTTTCAAAATATCAAAATTTCAAAATTTAAAAATTTCAAAATTTCAAAAATTCAAAATTTCAAAATTTCTAAATTTCAAAATTTCAAAGTTTCAAAATTTCAAAATTTCAAAATTTCAAAATTTCAAAATTTCAAAATTTCAAAATTTCAAAATTTCAAATTTTCAAAATTTCAAAATTTCAAAATTTCAAAATTTCAAAATTTCAAAATTTCAAAATTTCTAAATTTCAAAATTTCAAAGTTTCAAAATTTCAAAATTTTAAAATTTTAAAATTACAAAATTTCAAAATTTCAAAATTTCAAAATTTCAAAATTTCAAAATTTCAAAATTTCAAAATTTCAAAATTTCATAAATTCAAAATTTCAAAATTTCAAAATTTCAAAATATCAAAAATTCAAAATTTCAAAATTACAAAAATTCAAATTCCAATATTTCTAAATTTCAAAATTTCAAAATTTCAAAACTTGAAAATTCCAAAATTTCAATATTTCTAAATTTCAAAATTTCAAAATTTCAAAATTTCAAAAATTCAAAATTTCAAAATTTCGAAATTTCAAAATTTCAAAATTTCAAAATTTCAAAATTTAAAAATTTTCAAATTTCAAAATTTTAAAAATTTAAAAATTTCGTTAGTTCAAAATTTCAGAATTTCAAAATTTCAAAATTACAAAACATCAAAATTTCAAAATTTCAAAATTTCAAAATTTCAAAATTTCAAAATTTCAAAATTTCAAAATTTCAAATTCTCAAAATATCAAAATTTCAAAATTTAAAGATTTAAAAATTTCAAAAATTCAAAATTTAGAAATTTCAAAATTTCAAAACTTAAAAATTTCAAAAATTCAAAATTTCAAAATTTCAAAATTTCAAAATTTCAAAATTTTTAAATTTCAAAATTTTAAAATTTAAAATTTCAAAATTTCAAAATTTCAATATTTCAAAATTTCAAAATTTCAAAATTTCAAAATTTCAAAATTTCAAAATTTCAAAATTTCAAAATTTCAAAATTTCAAAATTTCAAAATTTCAAAATTTCAAAATTTCAAAATTTCAAAATTTCAAAATTTCAAAATTTCAAAAATTCAAAATTTCAAAATTTTAAAATTTCAAAATTTTAAAATTTCAAAATTTTAAAATTTTGAAATTTCAAAATTTCAAAATTTCAAAATTTTAAAAATTCAAATTTTCAAATTTCAAAGTTTCAAAATATCAAAATTTTAAAATTTCAAAATTTCAAAATTTCAAAATTTCAAAAATTCAAAATTTCAAAATTTCAAAATTTCAAAATTTCAAAATTTCAAAATATCAAAATTTCAAAATTTCAAAAATTTAAAATTTCAATATTTCTAAATTTCAAAATTTCAAAATTTCAAAATTTCAAAATTTCAAAATTTCAAAATTTCAAAATTTCAAAATTTCAAAATTTCAAACTTTCAAAATTTCATAAATTCAAAATTTCAAAATTTCAAAATTTCAAAATTTCAAAATATCAAAATTTCAAAATTTCAAAATTTCAAAATTTCAAAAATTTAAAATTTCAATATTTCTAATTTTCAAAATTTCAAAATTTCAATATTTCAAAATCCCAAAATTTCAAAATTTTACATTTCAAAATTCCAATATTTCAAAATTTCAAAATTTCAAAATTTCAAAATTTCAAAATTTCGAAACCTTAAAATTTCAAAATTTCACTATTTCTAAATTTCAAAATTTCAAAATTTCAAAATTTTAAAAATTCAAAATTTCAAAATTTCAAAATTTCAAAATTTCCAAATTTCAAAATTTTAAAAATTTAAAAATTTCGTTAGTTCAAAATTTCAAAATTTCAAAATTTCAAAATTACAAAACATAAAAATTTCAAAATTTCAAAATTTCAAAATTTCAAAATTTCAAAATTTCAAATTCTCAAAATATCAAAATTTCAAAATTTCAAAATTTAAAAATTTCAAAAATTCAAAATTTCAAAATTTTAAAAATTCAAAATTTCAAATTTCAAAGTTCCAAAATATCAAAATTTCAAAATTTCAAAATTTCAAAATTTCAAAACTTCAAAATTTCAAAATTTCAAAATTTTAAAATTTCAAAATTTCAAAATTTTAAAATTTTAAAATTTCAAAATTTTAAAATTTCAAAATTTCAAAATTTCAAAATTTCAAAATTTCAAAATTTCAAAATTTCAAAATTTCAAAATTTCAAAATTTCAAAATTTCAAAATTTCAAAATTTCAAAATTTCAAAATTTCAAAATTTCAAAATTTCAAAATTTCAAAATTTCAAAATTTCAAAATTTCAAAATTTCAAAAATTCAAAATTTCAAAATTTGAAAATTTCGAAATTTTAAAATTTTGAAAGTTCAAAATTTCAAAATTTCAAAATACCAAAATTTCAAAATTTCAAAATATCAAAATCTAAAAATTTTAAAATTTAAAAATTTCAAAAATTCAAAATTTCAAAATTTCAAAATTTCAAAATTTCAAAATTTCAAAATTTCAAAATTTCAAAATTTCAAAATTTCAAAATTTCAAAATTTCAAAATTTCAAAATTTCAAAATATCAAAATATCAAAATTTCAAAATTTCAAAATTTCAAAATTCAAAATTTCAAAATTTTAAAAATGTAAGAATTTCGTTATTTCGTTATTTCGTTATTTCAAAATTTCAAAATTTCAAAATTTTAAAATTTTAAAATTTCAAAATTTCAAAATTTCAAAATTTCAAAATTTCAAAATTTCAAAATTTCAAAATTTCAAAATTTCATAAATTCAAAATTTCAAAATATCAAAATTTCAAAATATCAAAATTTCAAAATTTCAAAATTACAAAAATTCAAATTCCAATATTTCTAAATTTCAAAATTTCAAAATTTCAAAACTTTAAAATTCCAAAATTTCAATATTTCTAAATTTCAAAATTTCAAAATTTCAAAATTTCAAAAATTCAAAATTTCAAAATTTCGAAATTTCAAAATTTCAAAATTTCAAAATTTCAAAATTTCAAAATTTCAAAATTTCAAAATTTAAAAATTTCAAAATTTTCAAATTTCAAAATTTTAAAAATTTAAAAATTTCGTTAGTTCAAAATTTCAGAATTTCAAAATTTCAAAATTACAAAACATCAAAATTTCAAAATTTCAAAATTTCAAATTCTCAAAATATCAAAATTTCAAAATTTAAAGATTTAAAAATTTCAAAAATTCAAAATTTCAAAATTTCAAAATTTCAAAACTTAAAAATTTCAAAAATTCAAAATTTCAAAATTTCAAAATTTCAAAATTTCAAAATTTCAAAATTTCAAAATTTCAAAATTTCAAAATTTCAAAATTTTTAAATTTCAAAATTTTAAAATTTTAAAATTTCGAAATATCAAAATTTCAATATTTCAAAATTTCAAAATTTCAAAATTTCAAAATTTCAAAATTCAAAATTTCAAAATTCAAAATTTCAAAATTT
>CATPCP010000182.1:0-170000 GCA_955652365.1 Eristalinus aeneus | reverse complement strand
ATATAACCCACATTTAAGGAACAATTATATATATTCCAGGTATTACAAACATATATGCACAACTTATATTCTCCGACTTCTTCTATAGCTTCAATATACAGTCTGTGGTCCGTAGCTAGGCACAAAAATTGCATACAACATATATTCCAGGTATAATAATCGCATACACAAAACTTAAATTCTCTGCTCTCACACATAAATTCAATATACAATCTACGGTCATACATGCACAACTTATATTCTCTACCATCTACAATAACTACAATATACAATCCATGGTTCGTTCACTTAAATGGCATACAACACATACTGTCGATCATAAGTACATATAAAAATCAAATAAACACAAGTTCTCTGCTATTCTCTATAACATTAATATACAATCTATGGTTCATAACTAAGCACAAACGTTGCATACAATCTACATTCCAGGTATTACAATCATATACACAAAACTTAAATCCTCTGCTATTATCCATAAGTTCAATATACACATTACATATTATCTGTTGTCATACTTACTTCAATTCACAATATATTTAGCTCACAATCAAGCACAAAAAATGCAATCCACATTGTAGGTATTACAATCGTATACATACAACTTAGATTCACAAAAATTGGGTACAATACATACTCCAGACATTATAATCATATATATGGTCATATTACAATCATATATAGACAACTTAGATCCTCTGCTATCTACCATGACATCAATATACAATCGATGGTTCATAACAAGGCACAAAAATCATATATATGTTCATATTACAGTCATATATAGACAACTTAGATCCTCAGCTATCTACCATAACATCAATATACAATCTATGGTTCATAACAAGGCACAAAAATTGCATACAGTATATATTCTAGACATTATAATCATTACATTTTATTCAAGGTAATATGAATAAAACTATGTACCTTAACATCCTTAAAGAAAATCTGAAAGATTCCGCTGACAAACTGGGCATTAAGAATACATTCTACTTTTACCAAGACAACGACCCCAAGCACAAAGCACAGGACTTGCGTCTTTAGCTTTTATACAACTGCCCAAAATGCCTTGAAACACCTCCACAAAGCCCAGACATAAATCCCATTAAACATTTATGGGAGCACTTAGAACGGCAAATTCGAGAAACCAAGGCCGTACGTAACAAAAGGGAGTTGCAGAGTCTCATTTTGGAGGAGTGGTATATAATTCCCTCTGATATTACAAAAAAACTGGTGGAATCAATTCCAAATAGACTTGCAGCTGTAATACAACACAAAGGAACACCGTATTAACTTAGCTATTGCCTTTTTTTCTTTCAATTTGTTGATGGAATATTAGTACGAAACTGAATGTATCCCTTTTTTATGACACTCTCTTTATTTATTTTTAGTTTACCATTTTTTAAATGTATTACAACATCCTTTCTTTGTATTCTTGGTTTTGATGTTCTATTTCAATAAATAAAAAGCTAAGACTAAAGAAAAGTTTGAAATTTTTTTCTAAATATCCATTGATTGGCAAAAATAGTCTTCGTACGAAACTGAATGTTTCTAAGTGTACACGAAACTTAAATTCTCTGCTATCATCCATAAAGCCAATGATATACAAATTACAACCACACAGTCATATATACATTACTTGGGTTAATACTAATATTTCCGCTTATTACCTATTACTAATATATTCGTTTTCGAATATTATAATATCTTAAGCAATCACTAACACTCATATCTCTCATTGTAAATCAGCTTAAGTATATCAGGGCGCGGCAGTGGTCAGGCGAGTGCCTCATATTTATCGCATACATCAGTCATAAAACCCATAAACAAGATAATAAAAATATGTATCGTCATTAAAAAATATAAACATGGCTTAGTCATACTTAAGCTATAATGGAGCACAGCTTCGCACAATTAGCGTGGTATACATTGGGCTTAGAATATCCTCAGGTCTGTCCTGAACTGCCTACAATCATGTATAACATCAACAAATTATATTTATTACTTGCTCCATAAACACTAATTTGCATTTCATATTTTCTTTTCTATCGAATCAGTGAATGATGTATGTATGTACTCATTTCAGAACAGTCTGCTTGATGAGGTGCTCATTTCGAGAAATGAAGTGCTGCTTTATAACTCTATTTCTGGGGTCCTTTGTAATAGACGAGAAACATTGTTGAAAGTTTTCATTTACTTAGTAGTCTAGACCATTAAGAACATGGACGGGCAAATTTTAATCCGATTAATTACTTAAGTGAGGCGTGAGACAATACTTCTTTCTCTTTATGGTAATTGCACACCTTAAACAGATATATGGAACAATTCCATTCATTCAACATTACCAAACTTTCGTTGTTTGTCTAAATTGATGTTTTCTCAGTTATATAGGGTGCAACATCTTTCATCGAAGACGGGGGAACCTAAGCTGTTGACAAAATTTTCCAAAAAGTTATGTGTAACGTAATGTGACCGCGTTTTATTATTGCTTCTCCTATCCATAATGAATGAATAACATGCAAGGTATGCTGCATCCACTAAATTACAAGAAATTTTAAACTGTGAATCCCTTCTAGTCTGGATAATAACAGGTAGGATTGGAAAATTAGAGTATTAAAACTGTGAATACAAACACTTTTTTTAAATTATATTTAGAAACTTAATTGAAACCGGAAACTACGGACTTTGACGTACTCAGTGTCAATCTAATAATTATGAGAATACTTATCTGCCAAGCAATACTTATTAAGAATGCAAGCTAAAAATGTATATAGGAAAATAAATACAATTTTTGTGCAAAAGCAAATTTATTTCATATGATGAGTATAGAAGATTCTTTTGCCTTCTCAAACTGTTTTAGATCAGAGAGGCACTCAAGTGTAAGAATATGTATTGGATGATTAACACTGCTTTCAGAAGCAATTCTGGTTGAAGTTTCTAATAACTCCAGTGCACCTTGCAGTTCCAACAAGTCGAGGGTTAAGTTTACTTCCTTCTGGAGTGTATCTGCTAATTGAAGGAACTGCTTCCCAATATCACCCGTAAACTCATGAAATTTCTTTTCGTATACATCAAGCAGTATCGTTGCCACATCTATTAAGATACGTATGAATCGATATTCGCCTATGTATTTAATGAGAAAATTTATAATTTTTGACAATGACGAATGTGATCGACCAGAAAGTGCACGATGCAAACCTTTACGGTGAATCAATTCTTGCATTACGCTTACTGTGACTTCCGGTGTTTTAAACATAACAATGTGTCTCGTAACAACATCCAGGCATTTAGCGTATTCATACTTTCGCAGGTGATATTCATAATTTTTATCTTTTTCTCGTTTTACATATTCACCTTTAATGTGACATTCTGACCTTTTTCCGGCTTTTCCATGCTTTGAACAGAAACAAGTCCATCAACCATGCCTGCCACGATGATTTCATCTTTAGGTGCAACTGCTAGGCTTAAAATTGAATTGGGGAAGTTGAGAGTATGTACAGTTTGGTATGATGCCACATCGTAGATTTGTATGTACCTGTCAAGACTGCCAGACAATATGCGCTTGCCGTCGCTGCTTAATCGAAAACATGTAATAGTTTTGTGATGTTGCGAAACTCTTGTCAACAAACTACGGCTTGCAAAGGCATCAAATACGCAAACGTCATCACAAACCAAACGTTCCAAAAATATATTTGAAACAGGCTCAGTAAGGCGAAAGTACCAAAAAACATCGAATCAACCCGAAAGGTGCACAGGATATCATAGCAAACGCACCTCACACAATAACTAGCATGGACACAACCCTTATTATGTTGCACCCAAAACTATGTCAACGACGCAAGAAATGTAAATCAGAATATATTGCATACTTATCAGCGTAAAAGCTTGTTAGCGGAGGCACCCTAAGCAATATCAGCAAAGACACTATCCATGTGTAGTCAAAAATACGTTGCATAACACTCGGCGCCATATATACTTTAGTCGAGACACCATTTGTTTCAATTAGCAAAGACAACATCCATTTACTGTTCATAAACCATTGCATACCTACCGGCACCAAAATAAATTAGCTAAGACACTCTTTCGAAACTAGCAAATACACAACCCTTTAATATTAGCACCAGAAAGTATGCTACAATTTTAATATAGAACATTTTCCCAAATTGCGTTGCATACATCCAGGAGTTTATGTGACAATATTTCACCGATGCTTATATGTGTAACTTCCGTATGATTATGCCCTTCCAGCGAATATATGTTACTGCCACAATAAAGCGCGAAGATAATCCTGTCAGCACACACCACACCACACCCTGTATGTAAATTCTATGCGTCACAATCAGTGCTCATATATACACCAGCAAAAATTTTCCATATGCCAGACACATTCAGGCACTCTCATCAAATAAAGTATTGGACCTGTTGGATGATATATTGTATCAGCATAAAGCTAAGACTATCCTCTCAATTCTCAACCAAATACATACCAAATTTGTAAACGAGAAGCGCTCCACCGGAATGAGAAATCACCACTGAAAAGAATTTCAAGACATTCAAAAAATTTTGACAGCCTCCTGTGATCAAAGTACAGATAATTTTGGCTCACTGTTTAGTTAGTAATAAAGCGCACAATCCAAACTAATTTTTAATAGAAAAAAATTTGAACACGAGCCAGTAAATAGCTCAATATAAGTAAATTAATGTTTTCTTTGGTAAAAGTAATATTTTTTTCGCTTTTCAAATGACATCTGTCATTGTGGTTCTCTTACAAGCAACCCTAGGAAATTGTTTATCGAACTGGTTGTGCTCGACTTACTTTTATGAACTCTCCCTGAACAACAAACTAATCAATAACGTCCAATGTTTTATTAAAATGATTCGAAAACATTCAAATATATTTTCTGCATACAAACATTTTAATTTGATAGGCTCCATATGCATTAATTTTAACAGGAACTGAAACGCTAATGCAGAAATCCACGGAAAAAAAAGTTCATTATGAAATGTGAGTGAAATATTGGATAGGTGTCCTCCCACTTAGTATCAATAAATAGACCGGATCCTGGAGAATTTTTCATGCATACATTTGTCGCTTAATTTTCTTTAAATTGCCTGAAACAATTAAAGAAACTATATGTATGCCTTGAAATAATATTTCATACGTCAAAGTGACATTCCCGCTCTTTTTCCCTCCTAAATAAGCTGAATGAAATTAGTGCTGAATTGTCAACATGTAAGACAAGAGAATGTCATACATGTAAGCGCTCAGGTTGTAGCATTACTTAAAATTAGAGCCGCTGTATGAAATGTGCTGAATAATAAGCATGTAAACCAAGAAAATGTCATTCATGTAAGCGCCCTGGTGTAGTATTTACTGACATTTGTCATTTTAAGTTTGCAGGGGCTCATAGAAATTGAAAATATATTTGTTTTGCGTGTTTCATATTTAAAAACTCCTTTCTCAGAAAATATAGACCATCAACACCCAACGTTTTATTAAAAAAAATCTGGAAAACAATAAAGGTAATATTCTAACAACAAATCAAATTTGGATATAGAAATAATTCTTTTTCTTTCTAGGAACTTTTACGTATTTCATATTTAAGAACTCTGAAATAGGAGTGAAATAATGAATGGGTGTCCTCCCACTTGGTGTCAACAAAAAGACCGGATCCTGGAGAATTTTTCATGCATACATTTATCGCTTATTTTTCTTTAAATTGCCTGAAACAATTAAAGAAACTATAAGTATGCCTTGAAATAATATTTCTTACGTCAAAGTGACATTCCCGCTCTTTTTCCCTCCTAAATGAGCTGAATGAAATGAGTGCTGAATTGTCAACATGTAAGGCAAGAGAATGTCATACATGTAAGCGCTCAGGTTCTGGCATAAACTAAATTTACAATCGCTGTATGAAATGTGCTGAATAATAAGCATGTAAACCAAGAAAATGTCATCCATGTAAGCGCTCAAGTCGTAGTATTTACTAACATTTATATTTGCATGCGTAGAAATTAAAAATGATTGGTTATGCGTGTTTCATATTTAAAAACTTTTCCTCCTAAAATATGGATCATCAACGTCCAACGTTTCACTGGAAAATTAGGAAAGGAATCAACATGACATTCTGACAACAAAATCAGTTTTGAATAACAAAATAATTCTTGTTCTTTTCAGGAACTGATAGAGAGACTTGTGCTGCAAAATATAACAAGCGTATTTAGGCACTAATTCTGCGAATTGATCACATTTTCAAGAAATTTGCAATCCAATCGCTTGAATGAAATAAGTTTAAATACATGTATATACGAATAAAACTGTCTGTACAAAGTCGTACGTAAATTTATTTCTGTACAGTCGATAGGTTTTAATTAATTCACAATCAAACGCATGAGCCAAACACACATTTTCTTAGCACAAGAATATTACGTGTGTAACCAAAATTATGTGCAATCACATATATATATACGGTCTATATAACACAAAATGAGCATACTATCCTTAATCCATGTATACTAATCGTACATAAACACCAACAAATCTGCCATCGACATTAGTGAACACAAAATGTATATATCCCCAAAAAACCGCCTTCGATGTATGTATTGCAGTCATTTGTATGCAAATTCTATTCGCAGCAGTAACGCACCGATCAATACAAAATCTATAAAGCAAATTCAAAAAAATCCCTCCAATTTATATTTCAGTTTTAATAAGCACATCATGCAGAACATATATTCTCTGCAATAACCAACTACGTCAAAAACAATTTATTAAGCATATAATAAACCGCTAAAAACCTACAATCTACATTACATTTATTACAATCCAGTACGCAATTATATTCGAGGAAGCCGCACTGTCACATCCTGCTCGAACATACTCCGTATGATTTTGATAGGCTTGTACTACTTTTTCTGATGCAATATTCCAGAGTTTCACAGACTTATCGTCACTATAACAGGTGATGCGCTGTAATTTCGGTGTAAAGCGTGCTTTATTGTATCTTGAAGTCCCTAAAAAACGAAACACATTATTGCTGATTTTATCACAAAGACTTAGGCTTGTACTACTTTTTCTGATGCAATATTCCAGAGTTTCACAGACTTATCGTCACTATAACAGGTGATGCGCTGTAATTTCGGTGTAAAACGTGCTTTATTGTATCTTGAAGTCCCTAAAAAACGAAACACATTATTGCTGATTTTATCACAAAGACTTACAGATCCCTGATACACAGTTTCAAGCAGAAACCATCTGTCTGATAACTTCGGCCGTCATTTTATGTATTGGGTAATAAATAAAGACAAATACCAAACACGCTGCGACGAATTGATTGGATTCTATCGGATTTAAAGTGTTCCAAAATACTGTAGAAAAGTTGACACCTTAAGAATGAGTTAATTTTATAAACAAGCGGGCGATGATGTGAGTAAATGGGTCCATATTTGACTTAAATCCACTCAATCAAAACTTCTGAAATTGATAAGAAACTTGCTTAGACTAAATAAAAAAAATACATTTTTCAAATGTCAAAGTGACATTCCCGCTTAATTTGTATGCTGCTGAATAATACTTATGTAAACCACGAGAATAGGCACGGTCACAATGACAATCTTAACTTTATTTTTAAAATATCGTACGAGTCAATAAGATATGATATATATACTTAATGCAACTGCTAACTTAATATAAAATTCTTGGATAGTCTGATAACCTACTATAAAAATATTTGATAAAATTTACACATGTTGTTTTATGTTTTTTCAAGCATACATTTATCGCTAATCTTTCTTTAAATTGCCTGAAACAATTAAAGAAACTAAACTTATGCCTGGAAATAATATTTTTTACGTCAAAGTGACATTCCCGCTCTTTTTTCAAATGTCAAAGTGACATTCCCGCTCTTATTTGTATACTGCTGAATGAAGTAATGCTGAATAATACTTATGTAAACCACAAGAATGGGCACGGTCACAATGATAATCTTAACTTTATTTTTAATATATCGGACGAATCAATAAGATTTGATATATGTACTTAATACAACTGCTAACCTATTATAAAATTCTTTGATAAAGCTGAATAATACGCATGTAAACCAAGGAAATGTCATCCATGTAAGCGCTCTGGTGTAGTATTTACTAACATTTATCATTTTATATTTGCATGGGTAGAAATCAAAAATGATTGATTATGCGTCTTTCATATTTAAACACTTTTCGTCCTAAAATATGGATCATCAACGTTCAATGTTTCACTGGAAAACTAGGAAAGCAATCAACATGATATTCTGACAACAAAATCAGTTTTGAATAACAAAATAATTCTTGTTCTTTTCAGGAAATGATAGAGAGACTTGTGCTGCAAAATATAACAAGCGTATTTTGACACTAATTCTGCGAATTGATAACATTTTCAAGAAATTTGCAATCCAATCGCTTGAATGAAATTAGTTTTGCGACGTTTAAATTCATTACTGGTACAATATTACGTGATTCCAGAGTATACATGTATATACGAATAAAACTCTGTCTGTACAAAGTCATACGTAAATTTATTTCTGTACAATCGATAGGTTTTAATTAATTCACAATCAAACGCATGAGCCAAACACATTTTCTTAACACAAGAATATTACATGTGTAACCAAAATTATGTGCAATCACATATATATACGGTCTATATAACACAAAATGAGCATACTATCCTTAATCCAGGTATACTAATCGTACATAAACAGCAACAAATCTGCCATCGACATTAGTGAACACAAAAAGTATATATCCCCAAAAAACCGCCTTCCATGTATGTATTGCAGTCATTTGTATGCAAATTCTATTCGCAGCAGTAACGCACCGATCAATACAAAATCTATAAAGCAAATTCTAAAAAATCCCTCCAATTTATATTTCAGTTTTAATAAGCACATCATGCAGAACATATATTCTCTGCAATAACCAACTACGTCAAAAACAATTTATTAAGCATATAATAAACCGCTAAAAACCTACAATCTACATTACATTTATTACAATCCAGTACGCAATTATATTCGAGGAAGCCGCACTGTCACATCCTGCTCGAACATACTCCGTATGATTTTGATAGGCTTGTACTACTTTTTCTGATGCAATATTCCAGAGTTTCACAGACTTATCGTCACTATAACAGGTGATGCGCTGTAATTTCGGTGTAAAACGTGCTTTATTGTATCTTGAAGTCCCTAAAAAACGAAACACATTATTGCTGATTTTATCACAAAGACTTACAGATCCCTGATACACAGTTTCAAGCAGAAACCACCTGTCTGATAACTTCGGCCGTAATTTTATGTATTGGGTAATAAATAAGCACAAATACCAAACACGCTGCGACGAATTGATTGGATTCTATCGAATTTAAATTGTTCCAAAATACTGTAGAAAAGTTGATACCTTAAGAATGAGTTAATTTTATAAACAAGCGGACGATGATGTGAGTAAATGGGTCCCTATTTGACTTAAATCCACTCAATCAAAACTTCTGAAATTGATAAGAAACTTGCTTAGACAAAATAAAAAAATACATTTTTCAAATGTCAAAGTGACATTCCCGCTTTATTTGTATGCTGCTGAATAATACTTATGTAAACCACGAGAATAGGCACGGTCACAATGACAATCTTAGCTTTATTTTTAAAATATCGTACGAGTCAATAAGATATGATAAATATACATAATGCAACTGCTAACTTAATATAAAATTCATGGATACGTCTGATAACCTACTATAAAATTACTTGATAAAATTTACACATGTTGTTTTATGTTTTTTCAAGCATACATTTATCGCTAATCTTTCTTTAAATTGCCTGAAACAATTAAAGACTCTAAACTTATGCCTTGAAATATTTTTTACGTCAAAGTGACATTCCCGCTCTTTTTTCAAATGTCAAAGTGACATTCCCGCTCTTATTTGTATACTGCTGAATGAAGTAATGCTGAATAATACTTATGGAAACCACAAGAATAGGCACGGTCACAATGACAATCTTAACTTTATTTTTAAAATATCGTACGAGTCAATCAGATCTGATATATGTACTTAATACAACTGCTAACCTAATATAAAATTATTTGATAA
Organism: Eristalinus aeneus; assembly: GCA_955652365.1. Taxonomy (NCBI): domain Eukaryota; kingdom Metazoa; phylum Arthropoda; class Insecta; order Diptera; family Syrphidae; genus Eristalinus; species Eristalinus aeneus. The sequence continues at coordinate 159,871 of CATPCP010000182.1, read as the reverse complement.
AGTTTACACATTATGATGGTTGCCCTTTCTGAATACTTCATAGTTAGAATTTTATGATACAATTTCCACGGCAAGTATACGAATTAATTTCTTACTTCACATAGTGACCTATCGTAAACGCAAATATATATCATATATACGTAACTTAAATTCTTTGCTGCTTTCCATAAGACAAATATAAACTCTATTGTCGATAGCCAAGCACATATATTGCAAAGAATCTATATTCCAGGTGTTATAATAATATACACGAAACTTAAATTCTCTGATATCATTCGTAAAGTCAGTATACAATCTGTATAGTCTATAATCAACTCAAATATTGGATATAATCCACAATAAAAGTATAATTATTTTTATTCTATGTATTACAGTCATATACACATAACTTATATTATCTTCTATCATCCCTAACTTCAATTAACAATCCACCTAGCTCGCAATAAGCCAGATAGATTGGATACAATATACATTGGAGGTATTAAATCATTTACATACAACTTGGGCTCAAAAAATGACATACAATACATACTCCAGCCATTATAATAATATATACATATAACAATTATATATACACAACTAAAATTCTCTGCTAGTTTCCATAACATCAATATACAATCATATACAATATATTCCAATTGTTATAATTACATACACCAAACTCAATTTCTCTGCTATCATCCATACAGTCAATATACCATCTATATAGTCTAAAATCTGCATAAACATGTAATACAATCCACATTTAAGGCAAAATAATATTTATTTTCGGTATGACAGTAGTAGATGCATACATGCTTGTATTGTTTGCTATTATCCATAACTTCAATATACAATCTATGTTCCGTAACTAGGCACAGAAATTACACACAATCTACATTCTAGGTATTACAATCAAATAAACAATTTAAGTTCTATGCTATTTGCCATGACATTTATATAAAATCTATGGTCCATAACTAAACACAAAAATATTGCAATCGTATATAAAAAATTCAATTCACTGCAATCATCCATAACGTCCATATACAATCTATATGGTTTATAATCACCAGAAAATTTAAATATAAACCACATTTATGGTGTATATATATTTAAGGTATTACAATCACATACACCACTTATATTCTATTTTATTATCCATAACTTCAATATAAAATGTGTGACACATAACTACTCACAAAAATTGCATACAATCTTCCTTCCAGGCATTACAACCATATACACAACATTTAAATTCTCTGCTATTAACCATAACCACACATTATGATGGTTGCCCTTTCTGAATACTTCATAGTTAGAATTTTATGATACAATTTCCACGGCAAGTATACGAATTAATTTCTTACTTCACATAGTGACCTATCGTAAACGCAAATATATATCATATATACGTAACTTAAATTCTTTGCTGCTTTCCATAAGACAAATATAAACTCTATTGTCGATAGCCAAGCACATATATTGCAAAGAATCTATATTCCAGGTGTTATAATAATATACACGAAACTTAAATTCTCTGATATCATTCGTAAAGTCAGTATACAATCTGTATAGTCTATAATCAACTCAAATATTGGATATAATCCACAATAAAAGTATAATTATTTTTATTCTATGTATTACAGTCATATACACATAACTTATATTATCTTCTATCATCCCTAACTTCAATTAACAATCCACCTAGCTCGCAATATGCCAGATAGATTGGATACAATATACATTGGAGGTATTAAATCATTTACATACAACTTGGGCTCAAAAAATGACATACAATACATACTCCAGCCATTATAATAATATATACATATAACAATTATATATACACAACTAAAATTCTCTGCTAGTTTCCATAACATCAATATACAATCATATACAATATATTCCAATTGTTATAATTACATACACCAAACTCAATTTCTCTGCTATCATCCATACAGTCAATATACCATCTATATAGTCTAAAATCTGCATAGACATGTAATACAATCCACATTTAAGGCAAAATAATATTTATTTTTGGTATGACAGTAGTAGATGCATACATGCTTATATTGTTTGCTATTATCCATAACTTCAATATACAATCTATGTTCCGTAACTAGGCACAGAAATTACACACAATCTACATTCTAGGTATTACAATCAAATAAACAATTTAAGTTCTATGCTATTTGCCATGACATTTATATAAAATCTATGGTCCATAACTAAACACAAAAATATTGCAATCGTATATAAAAAATTCAATTCACTGCAATCATCCATAACGTCCATATACAATCTATATGGTCTATAATCACCAGAAAATTTAAATATAAACCACATTTATGGTGTATATATATTTAAGGTATTACAATCACATACACCACTTATATTCTATTTTATTATCCATAACTTCAATATAAAATGTGTGACACATAACTACTCACAAAAATTGCATACAATCTTCCTTCCAGGCATTACAACCATATACACAACATTTAAATTCTCTGCTATTAACCATAAGGTCAAAATACAAACTATATACACAACTTATATTCTTTGCTATCATCCATAATTTCAATATATAAACTATTTAGCCCACAATCAAGCACACAAATTGCATCCAATCCATACATTAGGTATTACTATCATATACATAAAAGTTAGATTCACAAAAGTGGCATACATGCAAACAGGGCATTACAATCATGTGTACAAGTTACAATCATATACACACAAATTAAATTCTTTGCTATTTTCCAATACAATCCACATTTAAGGCAAAATAATATTTATTTTCGGTATGACAGTCGTAGATGCATACATGCTTATATTGTTTGCTATTATCCATAACTTCAATATACAATTTATGTTCCGTAACTAGGCACAGAAATTACACACAATCTACATTCTAGGTATTACAATCAAATAAACAATTTAAGTTCTATGCTATTTGCCATGACATTTATATAAAATCTATGCTCCATAACTAAACACAAAAATATTGCAATCGTATATAAACAATTCAATTCACTGCAATCATCCATAACGTCGATATACAATCTATATGTTCTATAATCACCAGAAAATTTAAATATAAACCACATTTATGGTGTATATATATTTAAGGTATTACAATCACATACACCACTTATATTCTCTTTTATTATCCATAACTTCAATATAAAATGTGTGACACATAACTACTCACAAAAATTGCATACAATCTTCCTTCCAGGCATTACAACCATATACACAACACTTAAATTCTCTGCTATTATCCATAAGGTCAAAATACAAACTATATACACAACTTATATTCTTTGCTATCATCCATAATTTCAATATATAAACTATTTAGCCCACAATCAAGCACACAAATTGCATCCAATCCATACATTAGGTATTACTATCATATACATAAAAGTTAGATTCACAAAAGTGGCATACATGCAAACAGGGCATTACAATCATGTGTACAAGTTACAATCATATATACACAACTTAAATTCTTTGCTATTTTCCATTGCATCAATATACAATCTATGGTCCATAACTAAGCACAAAAATCGCATAATCTTTATTCTAGGTATTACAGTCATATATACATAACAATATGTAATCTATTTAGCCCACAATCAAGCACACAAATTGCATCCAATCCATACATTAGGTATTACTATCATATACATACAAGTTATATATGCACAACTTATATTCTCCGACCTCTTCTATAGCTTCAATATACAGTCTGTGGTCCGTAGCTAGGCACAAAAATTGCATACAACATATATTCCAGGTATAGTAATCGCATACACAAAACTTAAATTCTCTGCTCTCACCCATAAATTGAATATACAATCTATATAATCTATAATCAGTATAAGAATTGCATATAACCCACATTTAAGATATAGTTATATATATTCTAGCTATTACAGTGTTATACACACAACGAATGTGTATCCTTTGCTATCATTAATAACATCACGTTCACTCAAATGGCATACACCACATACTATTAATCATAAGTACATATAAAAATTACTTATACACAACATAAGGTCTCCGCTATTCTCCATAACATTGATATACAATCTATGGTCCATAACAAAGCACAAACATTGTACACAATATACATTCCAGGTATTACAATCATATACACAAAACTTAAATGCTCTGCTATTATCCATAAGGTCAATATACACATTTCATATTATCTGTTGTCATACTTGCTTCAATACACAATCTATTTAGCTCACAATCGAGCACAAAAAATGCAATCCACATTGTAGGTATTACAATCGTATACATGCAACTTAGATTCACAAAAATTGCGTACAATACATACTCCAGACATTATAATCATATATATGTTCATATTACAATCATATATAGACAACTTAAGTCCTATGCTATCTATCATAACATCAATATACAATCTATGGTTCATAACAAGGCACGAAACTTAAATTCTCTGCTATCACCCATAAAGTCAATATACCGTCTATGTAGTCTATATTGACCATAAATATATTTTACAATCTACATTTAAGATATAATTATATTTATTCTAGGTATGAAAGTCATAACTTCAATATACAATCTATGGTCCGTAACAAGGCACAAAAATTGCATACAATCTACATTCCAGGTATAACTCTGAATTCTCTGCTATCATTCATATAGTCAATAAACAATCGATATAGTCTTTAATCAACACAAAACTTACATATAACTCACATTTAAGGAACAATTATATAAATTCCAGGTATTACGGTCATACATGCACAACTTATATTCTCTACCATCTACAATAACTACAATATACAATCCATGGTTCGTTCACTTAAATGGCATACAACACATACTGTCGATCATAAGTACATATAAAAATCAAATAAACACAAGTTCTCTGCTATTCTCTATAACATTAATATACAATCTATGGTTCATAACTAAGCACAAACGTTGCATACAATCTACATTCCAGGTATTACAATCATATACACAAAACTTAAATCCTCTGCTAATATCCATAAGTTCAATATACACATTTCATATTATCTGTTGTCATACTTACTTCAATTCACAATATATTTAGCTCACAATCAAGCACAAAAAAAGCAATCCACATTGTAGGTATTACAATCGTATACATACAACTTAGATTTCCATAACATGACTATCATTCCATAACATGACTAATCATGTACATACAACTTGGATTCACAAAAATGACATACAATACGTACCCCAGCCATTATAATCATATATACATATAACAATCATATATACACAACTTAAATTCCCTGCTAATTTCCAAAACATCAATATACAATTTATGTTCCATAAAAAAGTACAAAATTGCATACAATATATATTACAAGTATCATAATCACATACACCAAACTCAAATTCTCTGCTGTCATCCATAAGGTCAATATATCATCTATATAGTCTATAATCAGCACAAATTTATAATACAATCCGCAATTAAGGCAAAATTATAGTTATTTTCGCTATGACAGTCATAGATGTATACATGCTAATATTCTCTGCTATTATCCATAACTTCAATATACAATCTATGGTCCGTAACTAGGTACAGAAATTACACACAATCTACATTCTAGGTATTACAATCAAATAAACAATTTAAGTTCTATGCTATTTGCCATAACATTTATATAAAATCTATGCTCCATAACTAAACACAAAAATATTGCAATAGAATATAAAAAATTCAATTCACTGCAATCATCCATAACGTCCATATACAATCTATATGGTCTATAATCACCAGAAAATTTAAATATAAAAATCACATTTATGGTGTATATATATTTAAGGTATTACACTCACATACACCACTTATATTCTCTTTTATTATCCATAACTTCAATATAAAATGTGTGACACATAACTACTCACAAAACCATATACACAACACTTAAATTCTCTGCTATTATCCATAAGGTCAAAATACAAACTACATACACAACTTATATTCTTTGCTATCATCCATAATTTCAATATATAAACTATTTAGCCCACAATCAAGCACACAAATTGCATCCAATCCATACATTAGGTATTACTATCATATACATACAAGTTAGATTCACAAAAGTGGCATACATGCAAACAGGGCATTACAATCATGTGTACAAGTTACAATCATATATACACAACTTAAATTCTTTGCTATTTTCCATTGCATCAATATACAATCTATGGTCCATAACTAAGCACAAAAATTGCATAATCTTTATTCTAGGTATTACAGTCATATATACATAACTTATATTCTCTGCTGTCATCCACAACTTGAATATACACTCTAATTAGCCCACAATATATACATATGAAAATCTGCTATTTCCATAACATGACTATACAATTTATAGTCCATAACTTAGCACAAGAATTGCATACAATCTACATTCCAGGTATATAAATCATAGGCGTTACTCTTAAATTCTCTTCTATCATTCATATAGTCAAAGAACAATCGGTATAGTCTATAATCAATACAAAACTTATATATAACCCACATTTAAGGAACAATTATATATATTCCAGGTATTACAAACATATATGCACAACTTATATTCTCCGACTTCTTCTATAGCTTCAATATACAGTCTGTGGTCCGTAGCTAGGCACAAAAATTGCATACAACATATATTCCAGGTATAATAATCGCATACACAAAACTTAAATTCTCTGCTCTCACACATAAATTCAATATACAATCTACGGTCATACATGCACAACTTATATTCTCTACCATCTACAATAACTACAATATACAATCCATGGTTCGTTCACTTAAATGGCATACAACACATACTGTCGATCATAAGTACATATAAAAATCAAATAAACACAAGTTCTCTGCTATTCTCTATAACATTAATATACAATCTATGGTTCATAACTAAGCACAAACGTTGCATACAATCTACATTCCAGGTATTACAATCATATACACAAAACTTAAATCCTCTGCTATTATCCATAAGTTCAATATACACATTACATATTATCTGTTGTCATACTTACTTCAATTCACAATATATTTAGCTCACAATCAAGCACAAAAAATGCAATCCACATTGTAGGTATTACAATCGTATACATACAACTTAGATTCACAAAAATTGGGTACAATACATACTCCAGACATTATAATCATATATATGGTCATATTACAATCATATATAGACAACTTAGATCCTCTGCTATCTACCATGACATCAATATACAATCGATGGTTCATAACAAGGCACAAAAATCATATATATGTTCATATTACAGTCATATATAGACAACTTAGATCCTCAGCTATCTACCATAACATCAATATACAATCTATGGTTCATAACAAGGCACAAAAATTGCATACAGTATATATTCTAGACATTATAATCATTACATTTTATTCAAGGTAATATGAATAAAACTATGTACCTTAACATCCTTAAAGAAAATCTGAAAGATTCCGCTGACAAACTGGGCATTAAGAATACATTCTACTTTTACCAAGACAACGACCCCAAGCACAAAGCACAGGACTTGCGTCTTTAGCTTTTATACAACTGCCCAAAATGCCTTGAAACACCTCCACAAAGCCCAGACATAAATCCCATTAAACATTTATGGGAGCACTTAGAACGGCAAATTCGAGAAACCAAGGCCGTACGTAACAAAAGGGAGTTGCAGAGTCTCATTTTGGAGGAGTGGTATATAATTCCCTCTGATATTACAAAAAAACTGGTGGAATCAATTCCAAATAGACTTGCAGCTGTAATACAACACAAAGGAACACCGTATTAACTTAGCTATTGCCTTTTTTTCTTTCAATTTGTTGATGGAATATTAGTACGAAACTGAATGTATCCCTTTTTTATGACACTCTCTTTATTTATTTTTAGTTTACCATTTTTTAAATGTATTACAACATCCTTTCTTTGTATTCTTGGTTTTGATGTTCTATTTCAATAAATAAAAAGCTAAGACTAAAGAAAAGTTTGAAATTTTTTTCTAAATATCCATTGATTCGCAAAAATAGTCTTCGTACGAAACTGAATGTTTCTAAGTGTACACGAAACTTAAATTCTCTGCTATCATCCATAAAGCCAATGATATACAAATTACAACCACACAGTCATATATACATTACTTGGGTTAATACTAATATTTCCGCTTATTACCTATTACTAATATATTCGTTTTCGAATATTATAATATCTTAAGCGATCACTAACACTCATATCTCTCATTGTAAATCAGCTTAAGTATATCAGGGCGCGGCAGTGGTCAGGCGAGTGCCTCATATTTATCGCATACATCAGTCATAAAACCCATAAACAAGATAATAAAAATATGTATCGTCATTAAAAAATATAAACATGGCTTAGTCATACTTAAGCTATAATGCAGCACAGCTTCGCACAAATAGCGTGGTATACATTGGGCTTAGAACATCATCAGGTCTGTCCTGAACTGTCTACAATCATGTATAACATCAACAAATTATATTTATTACTTGCTCCATAAACACTAATTTGCATTTCATATTTTCTTTTCTATCGAATCAGTGAATGATGTATGTATGCACTCATTTCAGAACAGTCTGCTTGATGAGGTGCTCATTTCGAGACATGAAGTGCTGCTTTATAACTCTATTTCTGGGGTCCTTTGTAATAGACGAGAAACATTGTTGAAAGTTTTCATTTACTTAGTAGTCTAGACCATTAAGAACATGGACGGGCAAATTTTAATCCGATTAATTACTTAAGTGAGGCGTGAGACAATACTTCTTTCTCTTTATGGTAATTGCACACCTTAAACAGATATATGGAACAATTCCATTCATTCAACATTACCAAACTTTCGTTGTTTGTCTAAATTGATGTTTTCTCAGTTATATAGGGTGCAACATCTTTCATCGAAGACGGGGGAACCTAAGCTGTTGACAAAATTTTCCAAAAAGTTATGTGTAACGTAATGTGACCGCGTTTTATTATTGCTTCTCCTATCCATAATGAATGAATAACATGCAAGGTATGCTGCATCCACTAAATTACAAGAAATTTTAAACTGTGAATCCCTTCTAGTCTGGATAATAACAGGTAGGATTGGAAAATTAGAGTATTAAAACTGTGAATACAAACACTTTTTTTAAATTATATTTAGAAACTTAATTGAAACCGGAAACTACGGACTTTGACGTACTCAGTGTCAATCTAATAATTATGAGAATACTTATCTGCCAAGCAATACTTATTAAGAATGCAAGCTAAAAATGTATATAGGAAAATAAATACAATTTTTGTGCAAAAGCAAATTTATTTCATATGATGAGTATAGAAGATTCTTTTGCCTTCTCAAACTGTTTTAGATCAGAGAGGCACTCAAGTGTAAGAATATGTATTGGATGATTAACACTGCTTTCAGAAGCAATTCTGGTTGAAGTTTCTAATAACTCCAGTGCACCTTGCAGTTCCAACAAGTCGAGGGTTAAGTTTACTTCCTTCTGGAGTGTATCTGCTAATTGAAGGAACTGCTTCCCAATATCACCCGTAAACTCATGAAATTTCTTTTCGTATACATCAAGCAGTATCGTTGCCACATCTATTAAGATACGTATGAATCGATATTCGCCTATGTATTTAATGAGAAAATTTATAATTTTTGACAATGACGAATGTGATCGACCAGAAAGTGCACGATGCAAACCTTTACGGTGAATCAATTCTTGCATTACGCTTACTGTGACTTCCGGTGTTTTAAACATAACAATGTGTCTCGTAACAACATCCAGGCATTTAGCGTATTCATACTTTCGCAGGTGATATTCATAATTTTTATCTTTTTCTCGTTTTACATATTCACCTTTAATGTGACATTCTGACCTTTTTCCGGCTTTTCCATGCTTTGAACAGAAACAAGTCCATCAACCATGCCTGCCACGATGATTTCATCTTTAGGTGCAACTGCTAGGCTTAAAATTGAATTGGGGAAGTTGAGAGTATGTACAGTTTGGTATGATGCCACATCGTAGATTTTTATGTGCCTGTCAAGACTGCCTGACAATATGCGCTTACCGTCGCTGCCTAATCGCAAACATGTGATAGTTTTGTGATGTTGCGAAACCCTTGTCAATAATCTACCGCTTGCAAAGGCATCCCATACACAAACGTCTGTGCCTCCAGCACTTATAAATATTCCGCCCGTTGGAAGAAACAGTAATGATTCTACAGGACTTCCATGATTGACACTAAACGATACTTGGTTTGTACGTGTATCATATGAATTAATTATCTTGTCGTATCCTCCAGATACAATTAAATTCGAGGAAACTGGATTGACACATCCCGCTCGAACATAGTCCGTATGATTTTGATAGGTTTGTACTACTTTTTCGGATGCAATATCCCAAAGTTTTACAGATTTATCGTCACTATAACTGGTGATATGTAGCATGTCCGGTGTAAAAAGTGCTCTGTGTGTTGCAGCTTTATGGTCCTTAAATAAACGAAGCACATTCTTACTGGTTGTATCAAAAAGCTTTATAAATCCCTGCTCATCGCCGGCTACAAGGAGTCGACCGTCTTGTCTATAACTTCCACCGTAAGCATTCTCCTAAAACGTCGATACATTTTTGACTACGAGCTTAGTTATCGGATTATAAATCTGCATGCGTACAAAACAAGTTACTCCAAAATAATGGTATTGTACTGGGCTAAAATCCATGCAATCAATCGCTCCGAAATCCTTTAGAAACGTTAGTACCTAAAAGAACAGTAATTTTAGTAAACAATTGGATAAGTATATGCACTTACACCAAGTCTACTCAAATATTCTGTATATGTTGTAACTTACCTTCCGATTTGTTTAAACTTCTTTACATTCAATGGTTTAAAGTTTGTCATTTGTTCATAATTTTTTATATACGTAAGTTCATCTATACCTTTATAGTTGTTAACAACTTCAATGTGCTTCACGTGTTTATCTTACTTCACAGCTTTACAATTTTAGGCATACTTAAAAGAGGTCACAGACTTTGTATTCAAGCTATTTGCGCCTGTCACAATGAATAATTTGGAAGGGAATAATAAACAAAAATACTAAATGTAAATTCTTATACGTCACACCGGCATTCCCCGTTTTTTTCAGCAGTCCTATAGGTAACAGCTGAATAATATATACATACATACTAAATCTAGTTTCCTATATATCAAGTTAACACTCCTTTTTGTGCCAGTATTAGATGTATAATGGATAAAGCGATCGCAGTTGCTCAGAAATGCACACGCTAAATAATAATCACAAATTTCAATAAGAATACGACCACTTTAAAATTACGAAATATTATGAGTCAACCAATGACGGTTGAGAAAGCGATACAATTATAAAGAAATATTGAAATATACTTTAAGCATACTTAAAAACAAAAAACATTAAAATAAAAAAAACACTTAATCTTTTTTTCTGTCTTGTTTGCCGGTCCGGAGAGAACTGTTCTCCGCCTTCTATATTACAATGCACGAATGTACGAAACTACTTCACTCGAAAATGACCTAATTCATGAAAATATAAAGGAATTTAAAGGAATGATTGAACTGCTGAAACAGGAGATGTAAGACATTCCAATAAATTAATATTAAAACCTTATATTCTTAAAGTGAAAACGTAAAGAAAAATAACTGCATTATAGTGGAAAGAGAAAAGGGCTATCAAAAAGAAATTCTTTCCCTTCAAAGAAAGCTGGCAAAATCAGAATTTGAAAGGCGGAATATGGGGAAACACCTGAAAGGAATATTTACATCAACTAAGTAATTGATAAATTATTGAAGGATGTAAAATGCATGTAGCAACACAACTCGACGAGGCTCAGAAAGTTAGTGTACTGAGTTTCAATGAGATGAAAGTAAGAAAAGCTTTCTGCTACGATAGATCCACAGACGCCACATTAGCTCCCGCTAATTATGTATAGGTGGCAATGCTACGAGGTAAACATACTTAGCACTTATTTGTTATAACATGATAACATAACAAATCTTATATCTTTTATTCCTCTAGGATTGATGGCTAAATGGAAGCAACCTGTTTTCTACGCATTTGATTGCCAGATAACGACGGACATTATATAAGGGATTCTTGGCAAAGTCAAAGAATCTGGTTATAATGTTGTTGCTGTTGTTAGTGATCTGGGAGGAGGAAACAGAGGTCTCTTTCAAAAGTTGGAAATAACCATGGAGAAACCTTGGTAAATCCTTATCTTAACTCTGAGTTTCAGATAATTTAACAAGTGTTTTATTTCCTAGGTTTATGCATGCCAACAACAGAGTGTTTGTGTTTGCTAATGTCCCCCACTAAATAAAACTCATGAGAAACCAGATAATTTTAGCACTCCTTTCCTTAACTTCCGGTGACCTCTCGGTAACTCATAAGATTACAGCGAGCTATCTCAATGTTGTTGGCGCCGAGAGGCAAAAAGTTAAGATCGCAACAAAGCTATTCTCCCCTACAGTTGCTCAGGCCCTTACGAGGGCTGCTAGTTTGGGTCACCTGTGCGAATACAATTGGAGAGAATGTTCTGAGTTATTTAAAATTGTAATAGATATATAAGCTTAAAAATCCTAGATACTCAGCTATTAATTTATTTTCAGACAACTAGAACACCATACCAGGATGCTCGGAAACGAACCCATGGTTACGGCTTAGCCTTAGAGGTTCAGGATCCAATCCTCCAAAACACGTCCGAACTGATGAGAAATATAAGGGTCATCGGAAAGGGATATTTGTTACCGTTACAGAAAGGTATAGAATTTAATTATCTAAAAGTTAATACAAATCTCATTACATTATTCAGGCATAATACAATCCAATAACGCAATTAAAATGCTCTTGGTTTACATTTTAACTTACCGCGTTAATCAAGACATTTTGGAAAATTTCTTCGGTGTGATTCGTAGCAAAGGTGGTTTCCACGATCATCCAGATCGCTAGGAGTTTAAATACAGGCTTAGGTCGTACTTGTTAGGCTGCAATGAAGGAGTTCTGTCCGATAATGCGAAAGTTGCTGAGGATGACACTCCCGATTTAGGCATTGATTGCACATCAGCAGGTATTTCCTTCTCTATTTTCACTTTATTCTAGTACTTATGAACGTCATTTCCTATTAGGTACAATACTGAAAAGTATAAAAACCCACCCTGAAAATATAAGCCAAAATAGAGAGGAAATAGAGGTGGCCACTATTGCACAGGATGGTCTGGAAAATCTCGCTGGATTTATTTGCCACAAGCTGGGGGATCAATTTCCGGAAATCCGAGAGAACCCAGATAAGGATACTTCTTTCACTTGGGTAAATCATCTTAATGAGAGTGGTTTATCCAAGCCAACAACAGACCTCATGGTGAAAATGAAGGATATGACAATTTTCAACACAGTGAACGGAGACGATTTACTTATATCAAATAACTTTATAAATACGTATCTGCAACTGGCTAAGAGCATAGAATGCGACGAAAAAATAAAAAGACTGTTCTTCAGAGCCCGTATGTATTTCCGCATACGCAAACTGAATAAGGAAATTTTAGAGCACCAAAATAGAAGAAAAAGAACATAGTTTTCACTGATTTAGTTTGTTAAAAGTAAATTTGCGTATTTCATTGCAGAAAACAATTATAAATTATAAATTATTACAATATCGTATTAAAAACACTCCAAATTTATCAAAAAAAAGGGAACTTTAAATGTAAACAAATGCGAATTCTAAGCAGCTGTCAGATGTCATCATCACGGCTTACGTTACGCTGTTAGAATTCAAGAAAAAAAAAAGCGCACAAAGGCGTAATCTCTTCTATCTCATTCGTGATTACAATGTATATATATTGTTGTATTTTCTCTGTACTACTACATAAGATTGAGTATAACAAGTGTGAATGTCTCTACGTCTACTGCAAAGGATTGAACATGATAAGTGTGAACTGTCTCTGCGCCTACAACAAAAGAATGAACATAACAACTGCAGGGTTGCCACAATACAGTACTAAAGTTTATTGAATTTTGTGAACGACATAGCACTACAGCACAGAGTCATATACGACACACAAAAACCAGCTTTTTATACTAGAAGCCATTAATTTTAACTCCTTATCAAGTCGGACCTAAAAATGCAGTATATATACACTACAGACAAGCAGAGATTTACCTTCAGTGCTTTAAGTGAACGACATCATTTACATATATTGAAATCCATATAACAATCAGGAAGCCGAAGAATTCACGTCCTCACATAGCCCAATATGAAGCACAAGCACTTGTGCGTTCCATAAGGCTGTCCAGATGTACCAGATGTGCAATAAAGTTATCAATTACAGGTTGAAATAAAGTCCGGCATCAACATTCAGTCAACTTAATTTCCAGAAAAGCATAAAACAGACGTCTGTTGCTCTATTAAAATACATCGCACAACATATATTTCATCTTGTAAATACCCCCTAACGCCTAAAGACGGCGTACATACTTAGACCATTATGAATCACAGAATATTATGCAATAAATAATATCCGTACTTTCAACATTCATACATACTTAGCCCATTATGAATCACTCCCACCATATGAGCCTCATGCAACACAAACACTGCGGTTTTCTAAATTCGAAGTACACTTACAATCACGTGCGACATCACAGTGTAATTTACTTAACGTATAGACACGAATAAAATTAAACACCAGCGCTTTATGTGAAATATATCATGCTATAAATATTTTATTCCATACAATACAAAGAAAAACATAAAATTAACTTTTCTTGCTTTTATTTAATTTAACACCTTCCCTGCCGCGTGTACCGAAAGCAGTACATGCTTAGCTTCATTTCTACGCCAACGTGTTTTTTTTTTTAAATTTCAAAAATTTTTTTTTAAATTTTAATTCTCGTTATGATTGTTTTATGTTATTTAGTGATGTTTAGAGGAATTCTTGCATCGTGTACTGATAACGGTATGCGCGGCGTGGTGATTAGTCATGATAGCAAAGCAAAGCAATAAGAATTTATACAAAATTATTAAAGCGCATACCGTGTACTGTTTTCGGTACACGCGGCGTAGAAATGCTTGACAGGGAACGTGTTAGATTGCCCTCTAAACCCAAAGGAAGACGTACGTATATAGTACATTATGAATCACAGAATTTTATGCGACAAATAGTCGCACTTAAAACTTGCATGATGAATACTTAGCCCACTTTGAATCACAATGCCATATGCAACACAAATATTGTATTAAACCCAAGGGACGACGTACATATTTAGAGCGGTTTGAAGAGCAGAACCTCATGCGCCGAAAATAGTCATACTTCAAACTGACTTACGTTTTTAGTCCAATATGAATCCCAATGCCCTACACAAGGAAAAAATTGCGATCTTTTTGACCAGAAGTTCAATACAATCATTACTTGGAGCCTACTTTTACGTGTAGCATTACAATGCATTCAACTTAACATATAGACACGTATAATATAAAAAACCAGTGGTCTGTGTGAACGGCATCATGCTATAGGTATTATATTCCATACAATACAAAGGTAGCCCAATTAACTGCACTGTACTAGCCTACGGAGAAGCAGAAGATTTAAGTTCATTGAATTACACAAACCACATCCCACAAAATACATTTTATTCCTTGCTATACCCAGAAAGCTCAAAAATCGACATACATACACAGCTCACTATGGAAGATATCGCAGTACATATATTTACTTTAAGTGTGCCCGCTAATCCCAAAGGACGATGTACATATTTAGCCCACTATGATTTGCAGAATCTCATGCGGCTAAAAATAGACGTACTATAAGCATACTTTCACACTTGGTCCACATTGAATCACAATGCCCTATGTGAAACAAAAATTGCGATCTTTTAGACTAGAATTAGAATGCAATCATTATTTGAAGTTTACTGTCACGTGCGGTATCACAGTGCAACCTACGTTGCCTACAGA
The DNA here is from genome assembly GCA_955652365.1 of Eristalinus aeneus. NCBI lineage: Eukaryota > Metazoa > Arthropoda > Insecta > Diptera > Syrphidae > Eristalinus > Eristalinus aeneus. The sequence goes on along the minus strand of CATPCP010000182.1, from coordinate 143,859 downwards.
CACTCATAAGATTGAACATCACTGCTTTTGTGAACGACATTATACGATAGATATTATATTCCAAACAATACAAAGGTAGCCTAATAAACTGCTCTGTACTAGCCTAAAAATAAGCAGAAGCCTAAAGTTCATTGAATTATACGAACGACATCTCACTAAATACATTTTGCTCCATGTTATACCTTGGAAACCCAAAATACGGCGTTCTTGCTAAGCCCGCTTTGAAGTACAGAGCCTTATAAGACACAAAACAGACGTCTTCTACAGACGACTAGATGTGCAATAAGCCATTATTTGGAGCTTGGAGCATGGACATGGAACATGGCCCATTGTGAAGCACAAACACTTGTGCGTTCCATAGGGCTGTTCTTAATGCCAGAAGTTCTATAAAGTTGTCTCTTGGAGCTTAACATAAAGTGCTTCGTCAACGAGCATTCCACTTTAACATAAAACCAACGATTCTTACTATATATGAAATCTTCGTAAACATATATATCATTCCATAATTTCCCACTAAACCCAGAATCTTATGCGACAAAAAATATTCGTTTTTAAACATATATACATACTCACAATGCCTTATTCAACAAAAATATTGCCGTTTTCTAAAGTAGAAGTACAATACAATAATAAATTGGAGCTTACTATAACATACGGAATTACGGTACAGATATGCATAAAATTAAACACCAGTGCCTCACAATACAAAGTTAGACCATTAACTGCACTGTACTAAACTACAAATAATCAGAAGTTTAAAGTTAAATTGAATTATACGAACGACATTCCACTACATACATTTTACTCCACGTTATACGCTGGAAGCCCAAAAAACGATAACCATATTTAGCTTACTATGAAGTACATGGCCTTACACGGCACCCAAGATGCCGTCTTTAAAACTAAAAGTACAATAGAGCATTATTTGGAGCTTGTTATCAATTTCGGCCTCAAAGTGCAATCTACTTACACTACAGACAAGCACAAAATTAAACTTCAGTGCTTTATGAGAACAACATCATTCTATATATTTTTTATTTCATAACAGACGTAATAAGCTCATAGACATCATAGACATAGTCAACTATAAGGCACAAACACTTAGAGCTGTGCTTAATGCCAGAAGTCCAATAAAGTCATCTCTTGGAGAATAACATGACGTGCGGCGTCAACGATCAATCCACTTAAACAGAAAACCAACGTTTCCTGGGCTATGTGAAGACAATTCCAAGACCATCATTTTATTAATACCCACTAAGCCCAAAGGACAACGTACATATTTAGCCCGCTATGAATCATAGAATCGTAAGCGACAAAAAATAGTCGTACTTTAAACATACTCACAGTCTTAGCCCACTATGAATCACAGAGCCCTAAAAACACAAAAATTGCCGTCTTTTAACTAGAAGTTTAATACAATCATTTTTTGGGTATTCTAAAACTAGCGGCATCATAGTGCCATCTACTTAACCTACAAACACGCACAAAATCCAGCACAAGTGCTTTATGTGAACGACATCATACTATATATACAGTACCTCACAAAATTGAGCATACACCTATCAGTACTTCATATTCTTGCTGTGAATCACAGTGCACTATGTAACACAAAAATTGCAATCTTTTCAACTAGAAGACCAATAAAATCATTTTTTGGAGCATACTATCACGAGCGGCATCACAGTACCATCTACTTAACCTACAGACACGCCTTAAATTACACACCAGTGCATTATATGAAGATTTTATATTTTGTATAATATATATATACAATATTCATATATACATATATATACAATATACAAAGTTAGCCCAATAATCTGCACTGTACTAGACTACATATAAACAAAAGACTAAAATTCATTGAAGTATACGAGCGAAATTTCACTACAAACATATTACTCCATGTTATACCCTAGAAGCTCAAAAGGCGACGTACACGCTTAACTCAGAATGAAGCACAGAGTCTTATACGACACACAAAAAGCCGTCTTTTACACTAGAAGTACAATAAGGCATTACGACAATAAGTGCAATCTAATTAACCTACACACAAGCAGAAAATTAAACTTCAGTGCTGTATGAGAACAACATCATTCTACAGTATATTTTACTCCATTTAAGAAACAGTACGCATAAAAAACGATGCACAAACATAAGCCACTATGATGCAGAAACACACTTGCTTTCTATAATGCTGTTTTTAATGCCAGAAGTTCAAATCGCACTGTATATTCGTCATTTTATCAATACCCACTAAGCCCAAAAGAACGACGTACATTTTTGGCCCACTACAAATCACAGAATCTTCTGTGACAAAAAATAGCAGTACTTTAAGCAAACATACATACTTAGCCCACTATGAACCACAGAGCCTTATGCAACACAAAAATAACCGTCTTCTAAACTATAAATATAATACAATTTCTATTTGAAGCTTACTATAACGTACGGAATCACAACCTACAAACACGCATAAAATTGAACTCAAGTGCCTTATCTGAGCGACATCATGCTATAGATATTATATTCCATATAATACAAGTTAGCCCAATAAACTGCACCGTGCCGGCTTACATGTAAACAGAAGACACTATAGATACTTAATTCCACACTAAGTCATTATTTGGAGGAGAAGTGTAGTCTACGTAGCCTGCAGACTTGCGCTAAACACAACGTCAGTCGATCAAGACACTTCTATAATACTTAATATACATTTAGGCACAAAGTAACCTTAAAGACGACGTACATACTTAGCGATGCCAATGTACTGTCCTAAATGCTTGAATATCAAAGTAATTTTTTGCAGTTTATTGTCTCGTGTGATATCAAAGTGAAATTTACTTAATTTACGGATAACCACGCAAGTACAATATATTGCTTTACATGGAGCACATTTAAGTATACATTTTATTAAAATTATACACTTTAAGATTAAAGGATGACGTACATGCTAAGACCATTATGCATCTATTTTTGGAGCTTAATAACCAAAAAACCACACTTTATTTTTGATGGAATTTACTTTACTTTTAGACAAGCACTAGACTACATTCCGTTGCTTTATGTGGTCGATATGACTCTCCATATGCCGAGAAGATCGATGAATGTGCCTGCCAAACAATAAAACAAAACAATCAGGCCCCTCTTTCGGCTAATATTATCCTTATGTTAGTCCAATATAGTCGCGGGTTGTAGTATGTCCGATTTAGTAGTCAGTACAGCTCACACGCCGAAGGGTCTAGGTTCGATTCCCACCTCAACACGAATTTTTCGAATTCGAGCTGCTGACAACACTTAAAGAGTAATTACTGTCCAAGAAAAATCTTCTCAAATTTCGTCGTTTGAAGTCGGCGCACAACAGGAGTAGTTGATGAGCAAGCTAGGCCCTGGTCTCCTGTGGACTGTCGCGCCAAAAAAAATTTTAAAAGACAAAATTTTACTAGACATAAATATGTGTTTCCCCCGTAAATTGCTTTGCAGAATATGAATATCTGTGAACACATAAGTTTTATCCTTGCTAAAGGCGTTCTCATAGTCCATGAGTTGGGGAATTAATGCATAGCTTTAATATGATCATGCCACTCTTGTTTTCTTGTTCCAGTTGAACAACAGCGAATTCTTCATAAAAAGTAAGTGTTTCATGAGAATATTCCCCAGCACTTACCGGAAATTATGCGTAAAATCGAGAAAAATTTTGGGGATATTAGATTCCAAATGCTTTTAATGACTACTTCCACTTCCAAAGTTGATTGTAGGGAAAGTTGCACCTATTTGTTTAATAATTGCATATAAAACTATAGATGAGTTTTTGTTTATTGATCTGTTCTATTATGAAGTTGCTTCGAGAGACACTAAATGTGTCCCCTATAGTGTTTTTATGTACGTGCTGCATGAACAGGGGAGAACAAAGAGCTGTCCTGTAACCCCCTTGCAGCCTTCAGTATCTACGCCCTATAATTTCGACCGCCATCCCATTCGGCATATCGTCAGCAACATATTCCGCAATCTTTTCTTCTGCATTGTCAGTTATAATTGGCGCCAATCGAAAACCCTTCGCACATTATCGTTGTTGGGGTCGAAGTAATGTCAATAATGAAGTATGTTTTTATAAATCTCGTTACTTTAATTTTTCTTTCATAGAAACCGCGAATTAGAACACAGTTTTGCTTATCGTGCAGCATTCAAATTCATAAGTAGGACTAGAAGAATAAGATTATGATTTTAGTTATGGTTTTTTTTAATATTTCCAAAGAATCTGGTTGGTATCATATATATTTTTTCGGCCTCAGTGATCTTATGACAATATCAGTAGTGGTAAGTCGTTTGGAATGATAAAAACCTGCGACAATGTCATTTTCATCTGTATGTCCAAGTAATTGAGCAGACTTGTGAAAAATAGTGTCTTTTGTGGATACTGCTGACTGCCACAACATAATTTAATGCCTAGTTAAAGAAAGCAAAGTTCTTTAACTTAACCGTTAGGACAATATACGGAATACGGAATTCAGTAGGCTAATGGACATGCTCTTTGGTATGAATGCTGTCGAATGCTGATTTAATACCAATGTAAATGTGATACGAACCGATTTAAAGTACTCTGGTACTCTGGATTTGCCGAATCCAGCATTCTCAGGGACAAGCTCTTTGCCTTTCTTGCATTTGCTTACTAAATGTTGACTAAGTATATTGATCTGAATGGAGTGCAAACAGCTTTTAAAGCGAAGCTATATAAATTTATGTAAAATACATTCGAAGAATGGTGTATTAACTATTGAAAATTAAATGCAAGACATGGTCAGTCAGTGTTTCAAAGGTTAAATAAGGGCTACTGTCAGATGTTTTCTAATTGTAAGCATATTCTTTTTTGCTAATTTCTAACTTTTTTGTACTATTCATAAAAAGATTAGTTATACTAATCATAATCATATACTAACATTATTCTGGATTTGTTAAGCAATATTAAGCGAAGAATTCATAAATGAATGGTGGCTTATTTGAAAATATGCATAAAATAATATTAAATGAAACAATGTAAACATAAAATGAAATATTTTATTTGAAATTACATGTAACAATAAAGGGATTGTCATCTTAAGCCAATACTTTTAACATTGATACGTAAGCCTTGTTTATTATTACATCTTAATCGTTCGTTGTTAAAGTCATTAATATAAAATTTAGTCTAATTTATTTAGTAGTTCAGTTATCAAACTACTATATAATTTAGTTCCCACTTCCACCTGATAATTCATCCTCATATTGTTTTCGGAAGCAATCACCAACAGGGAAAAAATCCCAGCTTCTTTGTTGGTACATATTCCAGACGTAGGTCTCCTGACCTGTATATTCAGTATCTGGCTTATTTATAAGATGCATTAAAAAGAACATATAATTGGCCAAATTATGTTCTTTTTGAACATGAGTGTCGAATCCATGTGGCACAATATCGAAATAATCTTTTCCTACACCGCATATAAAACAATTGGATTCCATATTTTCTTTGACTGATTCTAGTTGATCGCGGAGTTCTCCAAAAGCATCAATGATTAAGCCTTGAATAATAGCCAGCAAAATTACGATAACAAAGAAGAAGAATGTTATATCAAATATAATGCGGTAAACTTCATAATCGTCTCCATCTGGGTCTCCAATTTCATCCCCAATCCCTCCGCCTGCACGTACTCCCTTGTAAAGATGAAAGACAAAACATGTCAACATGTCGTGGCATTTTTTGTCAATTTCTTCGTCTTCTTCTTGAATATAGAACTTGCGGAAAAAGTTGAAAGCAATTACAGTGTATATATACACGACAATAGTAAGCAACATTACTGTAAGTACTAATTGTTTCCCGTTGTGTGTAACTGATTGTAAGATTGTTCGCAAAGTTTTGAACCCAACGGCTACATCTAACAAATGAGCAGCGAAGAAGAAGTTATTGAAGTTTCCAAGAATTGAAAATGTAAAGTACCACAAGGAGTACAGAAAAGCATTGTCTGTGATAGTAACACCGGCTTTCCAAACTTGATATCTCCAATCGATATTGAAAATATACCTTAAGAAACCTCCTCCTTCATTTTCTTGGGCTGTAAATGCGCTTTTCTCCATTCCAAGTAAATTTGATATAGAGTCAAAATCGTATGTTTCACTATACTTTTGTCTTACTTTCTTCTTTACGAATTTGTCCCAATAATTAACTGGAAATGATTTAGCAGATATTACTAACTTGTCCCAATGTGATTTTAGATCGTCATCTTCTGGCTGCTCAGCAATAAATAATCCGTCGAATTCCAAACGTCTGGCTATTTCCTTTTCTCTTTTAAAAATTGCCAGCGGTACTTTTAGATGGTAATAGGCAATTAACATTGCTAGGGACACTAGACTGTGCAACATTGCTGCAAATCTTATTACATGTTCCATATAGAAAAAGTCTTCATCCACGTGTACTAATTCAGGCACGTCATCAGTTTTATCCACATCATCTCCAGAACCCTCTCCTGAAGTAAAGCCTGAAGATGATATCCCTCCTCCCGAACCTGAACCAATAATAAGTTCCTCATCGCCTGAGCTTTCATCATCCTCATCAAATGAGGTGACTTTATAAAAAAGTAACATGAAATTAATGCTAAAGGCTAGGACCAATGCAACATATTTTAGATTATAAAAATTTCTTGCTAAAAAGCTTACTGCTCTGTGTGTGTATTGTGAAAAATCGATTTGATGTACAGCAGGAGTTTCTTGTGTTGCAGCGGAGGATTTCTTTGCTTCAGCTTCAATAGAAGCCATTGCAGCTTCTTGAGCTTTCTGAGCCTCCTGACGTTCTTGAGCAGCTTTCTTTGCTGCATCACCTCCTAGGAGATCAACTATAGACATAGGTTCTTGTTGTTCATTTTCGAGAGCATCAGTGGTCCCCGCGGCATCTTCTGGACTTGATTCTCCGGTTTCTTCTACAGATGAGCTTGGGCTTATACCCGGTGACTCATGTGGAGCTACTTTGTATTGACCATTTTCTTCCTTACTTATATCGAGCCCAAATGCTTGAACCGTACTTGGTGGTTCTTCGATCGGAAGAGCAGGAAGCGCTCTAACAGAAAGCTTTTCTTCTTCAATTGTGGTTAACGTATCTGACTCCTCGTTTGTAGAGCCTCTCATCAAATTCATTAATATTCCAAATATATACTTAATTACACAAATTTGTCCATATCCAGTATAGTAAAATATATAGAAAATTATTTTAAAAAATCCAATAATCAATTCAGGTATGGATTTCGTTTGCATAACACAAATTTGGTGTTTTATATTAGCGGGACTAAATATATGAATTCCAAATTTTATTCCATCCTTCACAGCCTGAATGCTACGTCTGATGGGATCTCTGGCTGCACGTTCTTCTTCTTCTTCGCTCATATACGAACTGTATGAAGTATCACGTTTAATATTTGCCCCGCCATCATCTGTTGCCATTAATCCAGAGGCATGTGTCATTTCAAAAATGGCGTCTTCGCAAAAGTTTACAAATGCTTCAAGTTTTTCCTTATCACCTCCTTCTGTTACAATTGAATAGAAAAATGCTCGTTTTGATTCCTTTATCTGCGGTTTTTCCCATTGTTCAATGTTTGACTCTTTTATTTCGAAATAAACACGTTCGATTCGTTTGGAACTTCCCAAAATTTCAATACGACCCAAAAACGGTTCGAAATAATTAAGAACTGACCCTGCTGTTTCCAGAAATCGGGCAAGGCGCGGCTCATTTGGCATATGCTCACTAAGATTTGTCAAAAGAACAGCCAAATTAAAGCCAATTTCTTTGGATGGTTCATGAAAACGATCAACGAAAGCTCCATAATCAATTTTTCCTTCATGATTTCGTTCACAACAAGCCAGCAGAAAATCCATTTCTTCGCTATAAATAGAAACTTCTATTAAAATTACCAAATTTTAATAAATATTTTCCATTACATATGTATATTATAAATATGCATATGCAACATTCCATTTTTGTAAATTTATTACTTACGGTGTATAGTTTTTCGATTGCTCCATTTTATCTCTAAAATCTTTTGGCGTTACCCATCCCTCGTTTTTCACATCAATTTCTTGGAAACTGGGCGATTCGGTTAAATCCTTTAGTTTAAGAAACATATCAAAGTATTTTAATATAAGTTCAACATTTGAAGCCGATTCAACCAAAGTGTCCACCATTTGCTTCCCGATTGTTCCTGGTGAAAAATCAAAAGTTTAAATGAAACGTACTTTAAGATAAAACAAAAATATTTCTCACCATTGACTACATTTCCCTCCAACATCGAAAGCATCATTGTTATCATATCTTTCTGTAAATTGAGAAGTTCTTTGAGAAGATCAACTTGGCTAGAATGCTTTGATAGTTTTTCTTGCATATGAGAAAAAAGAAATAGAAAGCCACCGACAGCATCCCATAACCTAGAGTGTGCTAGTGCTTGTTGATTCAGTGTACAAGGCCCTTGAATAACTTCTGTAAGTGTGTTGAAAACTTGAGAGGCAACTCCTATTGCTTTGAAAAAATTTGCTTTTCCGGCAGGATCTATAATTTCCTAAAAATATTAATGACAAGTTTGTACAAAATAGACTTGTAACCAAAACGAAAATACCTTGCTAGAATAATGCCAATAAAAGTCCATAATTGATTCTTGAAGCCGCAATAAGTAATCAACTGTACAAATTACCACGTTCACAGTAGTTGTATTGCCAGCTTGAGTTCTTAAATAGTTTTGCCACTCTTTAAATTCAAATAAATTATTAAATTATTTCAGTATAGCAGATAATTTTACAGAATTACCCAAGTTGTGACCCTCACACGTCAATTGAATAAAACGAAAAAGAGCGCATGTAAATTCAGCATCATGCATATTTTTTTCACCAGCTGCTCCTTCGGATCCAACACCTAAACCTGCACCCGCACTTGGAATATATTCTTTGTATCGTATATTTTATAAAAAGGTTAGGGTATTTTAAAAGGAGAAAGCAGGGAACGTATAATATAATTACGGGCATACACATGCAAAAGTGTATTGATTTTGGTGAACAGCAAGGTGTTATATAAATTTTTGAGAAAAGTCGTGCATGTAGATTGATGAAGGGAGCATTTCGAATGTTGCCGTTTGATTCGGATTGGTAAATGAAAATAAGAATCAAAAAAACATGTAAGGGAAATAATATTTTAAAAATTACATTTAGATAATAAAGAGGAGTTGTACAAGCAGTTAAAAATTCGTTAACTCTTATGCATGTAAGACTTACCTTCAGCTTTTGTATTCCTTTCAAATGCGTCAAGATCAAGAACGCTGCAAGAATTCATCAGTCCCGCAATAGATGTGAAAAATCCGACATCTTTTTTTTCTTTAAGGTGATTTAACATTCCCATTTGTATGTCAATATTGCCACCTCTAAGTATTGCAATACCTAGGTTTAAAGTTGTCATTACCATTTCAGAAGGTACACCCTTTGAAGCAGAAATATGCAGCAAGACCATCTCAGCCACACCTCTATTTGATAATCGAGCTTGATGAAATAGGAGCTTCTGTTTTTCCATTTCTTGTTCCTTTAAAATTTAAACCATTTAAATAACAATTCGATTTAAATCACTATTACCGTCTCATGCAATCATAAATGAAATTTTTTTAAAACTGTTAGTACAGGTGAAAAAATGTTTACTCTTCTTACCATATGTTTATCCATTTGTTGCTTTAAGTGTTTCTAATAGATATGTTAATATTGAACAGTCGTTCGCTGAATATTTAACTTACGTGAATTGAACTAGTATTCTCGCTATCTTCGCCACCTTCAGAACACCCCTCTTCATCACCGCCTTCTTCTTCCTCTTCACCACAAGATTTGGCTGCAATTTGAGCGTAAGACATATATAAAGGATCTTCTTGTAATGCTCCACTTCGTTCTGTCATCGCCCCTCGACAGAATGTTGTGACCAATTGTGTTAAAGGGTCAGGTTTTCCTTCTTCTTCTTCTACATCTTTCTTTGACTTCTCAGACTCTTCGAAAGTTTGTGTTAAATCTTCAATCATGACTTCTTGACCGACATTTTCTTCTTGCAACCACTGCTCATAATAAGTTCGTGCAAATATATTGCAAGCACGATGTCTGTGTTTTGGGGAAATATAAAAAGGCATTATATGATATTAAACAAAAACTGCAAGCACTTAGTTTCCATGCAATTGACACTTTAACGTTTTGAACTAAGTTTTAGTACAATTAAAAAAACGTATTATGACAAAGCAAAAGCACCTGCTTAGTCGATAAAGATGTTTTGCTCTCAAACAACATATTGCTGCTTGGCGTCGTGCCAATGACAATTTCGAGTTCCAAAGTTTGGATTGGTACTTAGTATTACTAGCCTAGGGGGAAGAAATTAGTCAAACTTGGTAACGTATTATATCGGACGTAGGAAATACACAAAAATTGTTATATTTTACAACATTCATTGTTTTAAGATAATAATGTAACACATACAAACGTATCATACTAAAATTAAAAAATAAACCTTGGCAGTGAATGTAAAGATGTCTGTCGAAAGCATGCAATAACGGCACGCTTTCTCTGAATGGATACAACGCTTCGATATACGTTCTTGCTTTGTTGTTGAGGGTGATCGATCTTTTATTAAGGTTTGTCCATATTACAGATACATAAAATATAAATGTGAAAAGGAAAAAAACAAATAAAGAAAATTAAAACAAAATATAATTAAAAACATAAAAATGCTTTGTTCTTGTTAAAAGAAAAATAACCTACCATATGTAAACCAAACAGAACTTTAGCCATTGCAACAATTCTATCAACAGTTTCCTCTGTCTTATCTTTTTTCTCATTTTGACTAGATTTTTCAGCAATTACTGTATCTTCATTGACATCATCTTTTTTCCCAAGCTTTGAGTAGAGGTAATGCTGCCAAGACATTTCGTCCGATGGATCTAATTTGTCTGGCAGAGTTAATTGATTTCTAGCGAATTCGATTACATCGTATTCTGGCATTTTTTTAAGGTATCTATCTTTGCAGTGTTGTACAAGTTCTTGCTCGCGACCGGCGAACAGATTTAACCCAACCGGCAGTAATCGCTTTAAACATGCAACCATTAGGCTTGCCTGAACTTCTTTGTCTTTATCGCGCTTTTTATCACGATTTTTCTTTTTCTTTTTTACCTTACCTCCTGTAACAGGGGCTCCCTCTGTAATAGCAGCAGATCTTCTTGTTGCAGTAGGCATAATGAGGGCCATATTGTCAATTTCATTCGCAGAAATAAAATTCTGTTCTTCTTTAAGGAAATATTGACTCTTAGACCAGATGTTGAAAATATCGGCAACATAGTTATAAAGTTCTTCTGCTTCGGGAATATTGTCCTTCAGCCAATGATTTCGTTGTAAGTCTACATATTTGATAAGTAGTGGATAAAATGAATAAATATCTCTAACAAGCAGTTGCCAGTCTTCTTGCAGCTGTGTTTCTACTTGCGACGTGTCATCTGTAGCTGATTTAATAAACCCTCGCATACTCTCTTCTTTATGGAACATATTTTCTGTCCGTTTTTTTACTCTTTCTGCCAGTGGCAGAAATGGATCCTTTAAGAGTTCTTCAGAGGTGTTTATTATTATTTGTTGGGTATATGCAGCAATTCTCGTCATCCATGGAGCATTTTCATTTCCTATATTTTTTTTGATCATTTTTAAAACATTCTTAAGTAAAGAATTCATGTGATCGGCTGTTACCATAGTAACATGGTTGCCACTTGTTGGACTCACATTGTCTGGCCCTTGTGCCCACCAAAATGGTAAATACGAACATAAAAGTGGTAAAATAACATCAATAATGAATGCGGCATCAGCATATGTTTTGTCAGACTCCACAAACTGATCCACTTCTTGTAAGATAGTTTCCAGATTTGGCATACTACTTTCCATTTTTACCATTATATCTTGTGCTTCTAATGAGTGATCGGCTATTCTATTAAGAAGTGAGAACTGATTGTGCTTGTTTAAGTGTGGTTCTAAAAATGCAACTGGAAAACATGAGCTATATGCACCCAAACAAGATCCTAATGCCGGCTTATGTCGTTCGATTTCCGTTTTTAAATATTTCCTGTCATGTGTTAAAGTTGAATCAGTTCCCAAATGGTAAAGGGCTGCTAATATTTTATATGATGCTACTTGAATTTCATCAAGTAGTAAGTCACTACCATAGTCGCAAACAGCAAGGTGATCGAACATTGCCGTTAAAACAGGAAGTATAACTTGATTAACATATGCAAGTGAAGTAGATGTTTTAAGATGCGTTCCTCGTAAGTGGCTATATTTGCCATCCTGAAGATTTATAATGGTGTTACCCAAATCATCCGCGGTTTGATTGAAAAACGTGAGCATAGACGTTCGTATAAATTCAGGACAATTTTTTACCAATGATTTTGCGTCAATCCCTTTGACTAAGACTTGAAGGCACCGCACAGTTATTCTAACATCTGGGCCGAAAGCTGCCAGTCTATTTCTCAATAGAGAAGCAAGCTTACAAAATATGGATGCGACCATTTCTTTTTCTTTTAGAGAAGCAGCTCCAATATTATTAGTTGCAGTTGCAACAGCTATGAAATAATTTCTATGTGTTGAGAAATACTTTTCCATAAGTGGTAAAACCACTTTTGAAAAGAACTTTATATCGCGAGATGCCGTTTTGAATGAGCTTCTCCTGCTAAACGTTGTTGATGGTTTTAACAGTTTCATATTTATAGTCGCTCTATCTAGATACTGAATTAGTTTTTCTAATAAAGAATATGAAAATCTTAGTTCAACAGATGCCTGTGTTACGCCACCTTCACCTTCTGTAGTACCGCCTTTTGTTGGTCTTTAGTTTCAAAAATACAAAACAAAAAATAGAAAGTTAATGGAAAAAACAACTCATATACGAAAATTAATATATTTTTGCATACTTATGCAATTTATATCCTTGGTACTGCATATATTTCAGGAACTCTTGAGATCTTTCTCTATCCTTCCTTTTTTCTTTGTCCGTCAAAAGGTCGTAAGGTACGAGTTGAGAATGTATAATTCCTCCGGACTTATTAAGCTCTTCTTTTTTCTTTTTTGCCCAAATATCATGAGAATTTTCCGCCAACCTCTCAGCCATATTCTGCATTTCTCTGCTTAGAGTCAAATTTGTCATATCCACAGGATGAGGATTGTAATTAAAAGCATTCCCTTCATTCTGAAAATCAGTCTGTTTGTCAGGAAATATTGGAAAAAATGTAAATTGGGAAAGGTAAGATCAAGGAAATAGTAATTTCATAGTATTATATAATAAGGGATTAAAAATGAGTTATAATACTTTAATTTAACATACTAGTTGAGGTTTGGACTGACGCCTTGTAGATCCTCTATTGTTAAGAGGAACATCTATTTCAGAGTGCTCGATTGTCCAACCAATCGAAAGAAGTGCCTTAAGACTTTCTCTAACAGGGTCACGGTACCTCTCTCTTTCCTAAAGATTGATGAAACTGAAGTTTTTTTTGCCAAGATATGGTTAGCCCAAAATATCTTACATATTCACTAAGCATAGTGTATGGTTTCAATCGGGGATGCCTCCGTTCTGAGTCGGAACGTATTTCACCATGTACCCATCCGCCCTCTAATCTACGACTTGCCCATGCATCATGATAATGTTCGCTAAACTTTTGAACAAGGGAGTTAAGGTCATTGTCTAAATGAACTGTTGTTGTATCAATTGGATTTGGGTCATATTGAGGCTGATCAGGGGCACCAGTTTGACGTCCATAATAATCTTCATCAGTATTTTTCGACAGACTATAATCGGGTGGCAAGGCACACCCAATAGCTATTAGGCAAGGTAGAGCTTTTCCAAATAATTCCGGATCATAATCCATATTGCTAAGCGAATCAAATATATTTGAAAATAAGAGCATTGTCAGTCGCTTTTCCTCGTCGGATGATGCACCGTACGACCCCTGTCCTTGGGTTGAACCATAATACTTAGCACAACGGTCAAAATGTAGAGTGAGAAGCTGTAAGTGTAATAACAAAAGTAATATATTTTTTATGACTGACATTCACTTAAGACTTATAAGTTTTTCCGTCCTAGAAACACTATTTAACATAGTAATAAGTAATGATATAATTATAATTTATTATCCGAATATATTGACAAATTAATATTTAATTTAGATAAAATATTATGTTAAAACTTCAAACTTACCCTAAGAGCCACGGTTGTATATTCTGAAAGCTTAGATACATCCACAGTCAACTTGCGCAGAAGTTTTAACAACATCGCAGGTTGCATCTGAGATGTTAGTGCAACTAAAAAGTCAGATACTGCTTCTCTCTGACCTTTTGTTAACATACGGTTTTTTGAAAGCCTATAAACGGTATGTAATGTTGCATCCAGTAAGCTGGCATAATTTTCAGCTTCGTTATAAAATTTTGAGTGTTTAATAAGAAGTGGAAGTATTGAGTTTCCTATATACCGATTCATTGAAAGCGCCATATCACTTTCTGATCCATCACTTTTATCAAGCATAGTCGCTGTTCTCAAATCAGGTAAAAATGCATCTTCAAGAAGTTTGTAAAACAGCTCCTGAGTTTCAATTCCATAAACCCTTTCAAGGAACAAAACTATACTTTGTTTATTGTTGGGTAAAAGGCCAGATGGCATATCGGATTTCGGTTTTTCTTCCCCTGGTGGCGTTTGTGAGAGAGTAAATTTAAGACTAAGAACTCCTTGCAGGTCTTCAAGTGGCACCAGAGATCTCAGGATAGCTCTAGCTCTCAGTGACTCATTTTTGCCCTGTTCGATTACAGAAGCATCTGGTGCACATCGGCCAAGAAGGTCTACTAAAGTGCAATAAAAGTTTAAGATAGCCGCTCCCGTGTCAATATAATCTTCGTCGTCCTCACTTTCGGGCAAAGGATGGCTGAAATTGAGACCGGCAATTGTTCCCTCTGCTTCGTCTTGAAACTTACAACGATCTGCTATTTTTTCAGACATCTTATTAGCCTCAACAATTGCACGAAAGAGACCTTCTCCTTCTCCTCTTAGAGCCGGCCCTAAACATTCTGGACGACGGATAAGAAGACGAATGACAAGGTTTGCATTTTCTTCCACACTTTCGCCATTGACCCATACACAATACCGTAGGAAATCTAAGTAACGTTCACCTTCAACTGGGTCCCAACCCAAGTCTGGATATCCTTTTTCTACAAGTTCTGAATTGCTTTGCAATCCACACCTGGATAGGTACACAGCGATTTTTTCTAGATAGTGTTCTCTAAGTGCCAGAGCTAATTCTGTGTTCTCCATTAAGCTCGAATATGCCACGTCTAGTGGAGTGGAACCCCTTAAACTTGGGCGCGCTAATAAAATGTTGGCATTGTCTAATAGAAAGTCAAAATGATCAAACATTGCCTTTTGATTTTGACGACCTGTTCGACAAAAATAGCACAGAAAACGGCAGCATGCAACAACCATTTCATGCGACGTATCTTTTTCTTTTTGCGGAACACCTTCAAGCCCATCAGACTGAGAAGGAGCATCACTTTGAGCTTGTGCACGACGTCCTAAGGTATTCATCATAACAGCCATAACATTTTCATGTACTCTAAGTATTCGTATAAGATCAGGATGTTGAAAGAATGTGGCATTGTTAACTAACTTCCAAAGCCTCTTCCTCATTAGTTCTTCTTCCTCTTGACTCATTTGAACTGGAAGTAAAGCTCGGATTTGGCTCAAGCCAACCCACATTTCAGCAACATCGTCACGAGCTTTGCTATTTATGACATATGTTTTTTCCAATGCTCTAACTAATTCGCCAACAGTATCATATTGCCGCACAAGTAGACTAAACATTTCTCTAACAAGTTTGGGATTTTCGATTTGTGACTCCTCCGCCCAATTAACAATTGTTTTAATTAATACTTTTCGGAAAACTTCTTCTGGGGTTTTCTTTTCGGGTTCTTCAGGTTCTTTAGGGCCCTCTTCAAGTTCCTTAACAGTGTTAATGAAATTATAAATTTTTGTTATTGGACCGCTTTTAATCTCTTCTACAGTATTATTATTTTCAGACTCTTCTGGTTCATGTAAGGCGTTAAGTGATACTTTGTTCATTAAACTCTCATGAAAACTGTACAAACTTCCTCGCAAATCTAGCCCGCAGGTACAATTTTCCTGATCATCAGGTTCCAAATTTTTAAAAGATAAAATCTGATTCATTTGTTCCCTGGGAGGGCAACGAAACTCTTTTGTTTTTTTTGCGGCAACAGCACTGGGAAGGTCAGACTGCTTAATTTCGATATACCGACGTAGCTGATCAGATTGAAGATCACCAACAAAGTCATGAGAGAATGCTATAATGCTTTCTACCCTGTGTCGTAATTGGATATCGTATAAGTGATGAAGTAAATAACACATTTGAAGCTTGGCGCCTTCTGCCATTTTCATTGTCAACAGTCCTTTACGGTGTTCATCTTTTCCATCTAAAAAGAAGTATTTCCTAATTGACATCTAAGCAAAAGTTATGCAACTACCTTTTTCAAATAAAGCATCCCAGGTTTCAGGATTAATCATAACAAGTAGTTTCTGTACATCTTCATCCGTTAAGACTCCAACCAACAAAAGACGATCAGTAAGTTTAATCAGTGGCCTGTGTAAGCATCATCAATGACATTTTTTGTAAAATAATTGAAATAAATTCACATACAAAAATAAGTTTTCGTTTGACCATCCAATTGGATCTCTATTATGAACTTGATTTACTTCAACTGCTTCCTTCAACGCTTCCATGACGAATTCTCTGACAACTTCTAACGGAAATTTAGGAGAGTATAGCTGCTCGATTGTTGGGATGGGTTCACTAGAAGCACTTGGCGCTACACCAATTGTTTGTGGACTTGTGGGGGGACTGGATATTTGAAAAGTTACACAAGTGCAAGAATTTGGGGCGGAAAAGATTCAATGCATCAACAAAAATGAATATAATAAATGCGTCGATTTTACCATGCTTTACAGCAAATACACAACTGAGTGTCAAGATTCTAAACAAACGCATATGACATGTTAAACTATAATCAAGCATATTAAATTAAGGTTTAATTAAGTGCATTTTAAAAACAATTGAAGAGTGTAATTTAAATTAAATTTACGTTTAATTAAGTGCATTTAAAAAACAATTGAAAAGTGTAAGGCAATTTTCAGTATGAAAAAAGAGTATATCTATACTTAGTACAATACATTCCCTTTATGTTAATACAATATATTAATGAATTATTTAATACACACTACAACTCGTGCTATATGTATTATGTAGATCGCTTATTAATGTCGGAAAACAAAAATAAATAAAGGACACAACTTTACTTACGTTATTTCAGTCATTCTTAATTGCGGTCTTACTGATTCTGTTATAAGTGAACGAAGTGAATGACACATTTCCTCATCTTTATAAAGATCTTTCAACTCTTGTCCGAGGGGAGTTATGTATTCATTTTTACAAGCTTCCATTGTTGTTGCATGGGACTCTAAATGTAATGCAATAAGAAGATCATAGAATCCCTGTCGTAATGGCCCACTCATATATTCTGAACGAATAGCGTAAAGAAGTTGTTTCTGATCTACATGTTGGCACAGAGCGTGAGCTGCACGATAATTTGACTGGTAACAGAGTGCGGCATACAACGTCAACGTGTGAGCATGAAACGAAAGCAGCTTATCCATTTCAATAAGTTCCAATATATCTATGCAGCGATCTTCTTCCGGGATATGTAAGGCAAGCATTGACACAGGATCTTCACACAGCATTGACCAACCTCGAATATCTGATAACTTTAAAGCATGGACTTGAAGTGCCGTATTTGGTACTCGTGCCCATTGATGTGGTTTCAAGCATTGTACTTTAAGCCGTGGAGGAGATTGTGGGTTCACATGTTTGTCACTAGTTGGTAGAACTGCTGCCGAAAGTGGTAACGTTTTTGCTGTGCGACCAAGTTCAATTTGAAGCACGTCTTTGCTAGTAGCTTCAACAAATATTGCGGGAAATAACTTTGTGTCAGGTTCCATTAACCAACGATGCGACGTTTCCTTTCCTTCGCAAGTAAATCTTATAATTCCAGTAGCTGTGTCTACGAAACAACCCACAAACATTCCTTGAGAAGCTCCCTTTCCAGAAGCGTCTTGAGTGACTTCATTAAATAATTCGTCTGCCCTAACAACATAACAGCTCTGTCGTTCAATATTCTCTAAGGGTTGTTCATAAAAATCTTCTATTACAACAGAAGCACATCTCACTTTCGATTTGTTAAATTCTTTGCTGTGAAGATGATATTGCGTGGTCACCCAACCAACATAAACATGGGTTGGGTCTTGACCTGGAAATATTCTCACGCCATAGAAGTATTCGTTTATAAGTCGTAAACATTCTGCATCAAACATTTCATTGCCAGAAGATTCAATAGTTGGATTTCCCAAATTTCCACCGCTCATAGCTTTCGGTCCCGCTTGACGATCAGGAACAGATGGAGGTTGAATTCCCAAATCGCTTGTCTAAAAAAATGTTTTTTTATATTGTGTATTTAAGAAATAATTAGAATTTACACTCGCAATACGAACGTTTGGGCTTCTTGTAGTCATTTGTGAATTTACTACATTTCTTCCGTGAGCTTTATTTGGTAAAAAAGCATACCATAAATCGATATAATAATTGTTAATATCCTTATTTAATTAATATTGGGGAAAAATGAACTTACCAACAGTGTTTCTTCGTTCCATTGGAGATATTTCACGCGTTCTGGTTGACGTCTTTTCCTTACTTTGATCTCGCGACTTTTTAGAAAAGAATTTAAAGGGACTTCTACCTCTCTTTTTCTTTTCATCAGCCTCTATAACACCATTCATATCAAGAACAGAGGTTGATCTTCTAATATTTTCAGACATAACATCTGATTCAAACGTGATATTTCTTGTTAAAGAACCTTTTCTAGGAGGTCGATGTGGACCACTTATTGTATGTTCCTCTGTGTCTGCACTCTCATCGTAGTTTCTATTAAGACCTTTTATATCATTCATCGTAAATCCACTTTTAAGCATGTGGTCCAAATGTCCAGTTTGTGATGGCTGAACCTGTGAATTTTCATGTGTGTCCTTTCGTAATCTATGCTGACGAATTCTTATTTCATCCCACCGACGTTCCTTTTCAGCGTCACTTCATAAAATTATACAAAAGTTGACTTATAGGTTATATATTAAATAAATAAATGCACCTTATGAATTCACTCATGCATGTAACAGGAAGTGACAGCCGTAAGAACTCCCAATTTGCTTTTTCCATTGTTTCAAATGTATTATGGGATATTTTCAAATGTGGTGGTGTATCTGCTCCACCTGGAATCCGTGTAACATCAATGCGACAGTCTGGCATTTCTTCTGTATTTTCAAAGATGGGCTGGTCCTTCGTGTACCAATGTGTAACAGGACGACGCATATTGCTGTTTAAATCGAGAAGTATATTACCAAATTAAATAAGATTTTTTGTTGTTTTCAAGCAATAGCGGTCAGTTTTCTTACACACAAAAAGGTTCGTAACCTTCCTGAAGCCCACATGTAGTAAAAAACTTCAAAGAATCAACATCTTGTCCATAAATTAAGCGCGCTTTTTGGCCAACCTTGAATTAATTTTATGATTTTTTTGAAGCACAGATCTTTATTAAATATAGCTTACTCCTAGCGTACATGCGGGAACAAAACCAACTCCTTCTGCAGTAACGTCAGCAAAAGTAGTCTCTCCACCTAAAGCATCCATAAGAAGTTCTCCATTCAATGAGAAACCTGTTATTTGAGAAAAATGTATAAAGGATTTCAATTACAATGTATCCTGCATTTTAGAACGAAGCGAAAGAAACATGCAGCTTGTTGTATTCAAATAAGTTTAACAGCACTAAATTAGTAATTTTTGAAAGCATTTGAATAAAATATTGTTATATTCACATATTTTAAATATGTTTGTAATGTTTTTAATGTTTTCTTTTGTGCAAAAGTACGTTTTCAAATGAGAATAAATAATTTTCATAGGTGTTGTTAAATTATATTTACGTAACTGGCATATTATATGTAGTAATGGGTTGGGATATTCTTTTCTATTTCTAAATTACCAAAGAAATCGATGTATTTTTATTAATACAGAAGTGTATACGTATAACTTGTTGGGATAAACCAGCAGATAGTTACGATGAAATTACTTGCATTAAATATAGAACAAATCAAAATTTTTCAAGGTGCTGCTTTTGCTGGACATACAATTTATCTAAATATAAGCAAACAAATATATATATGGAAACCAGGGTTGCAGAAACTATAAACAGTTTGTATGTATGAAACATAAACTAAGCAAGAGGATGTAAAAATGAACTAAACTATAGGTTTATAATGGGATTCTTCTTACTGATCGTATGATCGGCCAGATCAAGAAAAACACCAACAATATCACCAGGGCCACATTGTTTACCAAAGGACTCACTTGTACCACCAAAGACTTTTTCTTCCTAATTGTTAACAATGCGCAGAAGAAAGTATGCAGAAACATTTAACATATTATTAATAAGTTCTATTTCTGTTGTCGATTTATCCTACTATGCGTACTCTGAAGAAGGTATGGGTGTATATAATTTATGTTTTTTTTAATTGATTATATTGGCTTTGTTCGAATGCCGATGCATTAATTAAAAAGACCATGTTACAAAAACGCTGACAAATAATTATTTTGAACACAGAAATACGAAAATACGGCGATTATTGATTTCTTACTTATAGTTTGTTCCTTGACGTCAATAAAGCAACCAATAACGTCACCCGCTTCATAACGAACACCGAAATGTTCTATTGAACCTCCGTGCAACTTAGTGACCTATATTATATTCATGATGTACAGTGATATGGTTTAAAAGTTTGAAAATTATTCAACACTCGGTGTTGTATACTATTTGATTGTCTATTTTATGTAACTAATTCTGCTTAAAAAAAAATATATATATATAAGATTAAAACTTACATTATGTCCATCAAATGCCCAACTACTGTCATCACTCCCCAACATTGCTCCAGGGTGACAATCAGCCCGTGCCCAACCAACTCGCATTGGGCCCGAAGTTAAAACTTCAAATTCAAAATACCATTTGCCACTTGTGACTGCATAATTTCGTTCTACTCTATACGTTCTAAATGCTGCAAACTTAAGTCGTAAAGCCTCTGCCAAAAGGGCTTCATTTCCTTCACCAGTTGGTGGATCTAATATATAGCCATAAACGAGAAGTGTACGAACTGTCTCCGATGCTGTGTCACGATTGGCCTTTTTTATAGCTTCGTCTACTTTCGAATACGGAACTAAATGGGGACTTCTATGATTTTCAGAATCTTCATTCAGCCCATATGTCCACCCTTGTTGAATCCTTTCTCTTGCCCATAAATTATGTGTATTCTCAGCTAATTGATCAACCAATTCTTCGAGTTTAGGAGACAATGCCACAGCACTAAGATCCAATGGAGCTGGCTTATAACCATTGGCCTGCATAAAAATTTCGTTAGGCAAACGTACAGGACGTATTCTTGCTGGAGGTTTATCCATTGTTATATAATATCCAAGTGCTATTATAGTTCTAAAAAAAATATTTTTTATGAAGAATTTAATATACTAAAACTGTTCATACTTTAATGTTTGGACAGCAAGTTGACTATCATATCGCTTTTCAGCAGGAGGTAACTTTTCAAATTGTGTCAGACATGGATGAATGCGATGATAATCATCTCTTTGTTCTCCCCAAGACCAACCAGATTCTATCTTGTTCAAGGCCCACATCTCGTGAATATTTTCAGCTAATTTATCTTTAATTGAATCGACTGACGATGGTAAGGTAACCCCAGATGTGTCAACGGGATTAGGCACAAACGCATTATCATCTTCAATCATCCATGGGCCAGCAAGTATATTTTTATGTAGGTTTCCAAAATAAAAGCATGGATCTAGGCTAAGAATCTGATGAGGCATCAGGCATTGAACCAATGGCGAAAATCCATTCGGTGGTGCATATTTCAGTCGACCGTGATCCCCACCGAACAAGAAACGGCAACTATATAAAAAGTAAATATATTATATAATGTATAATAAGGCCATAAAAAAAACAACCTCAGTTTTGAGGAACAGCTCATAACAGGGAAAAACATTCCATCCAAGTTGAAGTTTCTAAAACTTCCTTTAACTTTAACACCATTGAAGGAAAATGTTATAATTGGAATAGATAAGTCAAGTGATACTCCGATAACATCCCCTTTTTTTATAAAAGGTTCATCTGGCAAAATATCAACTATTTGCGTTTTTCTTCCACCTGTCCAAAAGAAGGCGCCATCGAATCCAAATGAATAAAGATCATCACCGACTCCATTTCCTCCCCACTTTTTGCCACCGCCGGGATAAGGTACATAACTAAAAAGTTATTTTTCAAATTAGAAAATAATTACAAAAGAATTTAATATACCCTGAAGTATTCGCCCAACCAATTCGAAGATGTGGCATCATATGTGTTGTTTGTTCTATATGATCCATAGTTACTTCAAAATACCATTTCTGATACATTGAGGAGCCATCGACCCTTCCAACAAATATATTCGGTCGAATACTATTTATGACGAAGGACGAGGATAACTTAAATAAACAAATATGATTACTATTTAATCTATACGTACCTAGCAACATGGTCGACTAATTGAGTTTGCAGAAGAAGGTTTTTGCCTGGTAATAGATAATCACAAATATTGTTTTGTGATGACCTTACAGCAACCCCATTTCCTACACATAATGAGCATAGAACGTCAAGTACTTTCGGATCACGGCCATGTTTTTCAAGCAGTGATATTATAACTTTAATATGCTCATCTCGCATCATGTTTAAAGCTTCCGGAGAATCTATTAAAACGCAATGAAGCACATCCAGCATACCAGAACCTTCACTGGAGGCTTGAGAACCTAACCGCGAAAAAAGCCAGTTAAGTCGATTACTATTTGCAAATTGAGCACAATTAGTATGGTTTCCTTTAATAATAGCGGCTAACAGTTGATAGAGATATGTTGAAATTAAGTCCCAACTTTGTCCAATTTCGTCTCCAGCTAGAAAGCTTGCAAGAAACCCTTGTGATGTAATTACATTTATCTTATCAATTGCTTCTAAGATCAGATTAAGAACACCTTCTTCTTGAAAGAGATCTTGTCGATTACGTAAGGCACGAAATCTATTTTGTTTTTCTTCGTGCTCCATATCGTCTTCTGGTTGTGAAAAGTAATTTATCAAATCCTCTAAGCACATTACCATTTCACTTAAATTTACTTTTTGAAAGAAAATTGAATGACGCCTATTAGATTGCAGGGTTTCTAAGCCACTGTAGGATATAAAATGGATATACATATTATTATAAATATATTTGTATACTTTTTTAATTTAATACTTTATAAATTGAGTAAATAAACTGCTGCATTTTCGAATTACTCTTGCTGTTTTGGATTCTTCTTCTTGCGATCTTGAAAAGTCTAAGCAGTCGTCCATTTTACCTTCCTCATGCAAAATTGCTTGTTTTTCTTCAACCTTGCCGACACCTTTTTTCTTTGTTTCGTAGCTCTTATAGCTTAACCATAAGCTAGACTCACAATGTTGAACAATAACTGTAGTATCACCATATTTTATAATTGGAGCACCGATTATTTCTAAATCTTTATCTTCTAGAACTACTTTTTGGTCATCTTTTTCTTGCCTTAGGCAAAAAGTTGTTGAAGAAATAGTTGCATCTTCTTTTTTTAACTATTTAGTATCAATACATAAATATATATTCAATTATTATTATAGTTATGATACTTACTAAAACAAGTTCATTATTTTCATTTACACCCAAGTATCTTCCAGTGGTAATGTGACGTATACGCATTGGGTGATACCAATTTATAAATCCACCTGTCCATTTAGTTCTTGCTAATTCTAATCTCCAAAGGGAACGTGCTTGTGACATCACTGACCCGCCCTCATAAACAACAATACTAAATTCGAATGTATAAAGCAGCAATTGAAATAACTTTTTTTTCCAAAAGATCTGTTCTTACTTTTGCCCGGCTTCTCGTCCCCAGGTACTAGGTATTGTAAGACACTCATCACCACCATGAAAAAAGCGCAGTACATCGCCCCCAAATACGTATCCAACATATTTCATTCGGGAAATACCTGTCCCATACGGTTGAACAGACCAATGGGTCACATGAAAACTGGCATTAACTATTGACTGCTCATTTTCTTTTGTGGTGTGCTAAAAAAGTAAACATTCATTGAATTTTATTTAAGCATTGGAGTAAGTAATAATTAATTTTACCAAATATCGTTCAGTTGCTACGGATACCAAAATTAGATCATCACCCACACGCACTTTTTCGCCCTCAGAGCGTTGTTTACTTGCAGGATGTACTGTCCACCAGCAAGCTTCCCCTTGGCTGTGCTCTTGCAAACCAACATCAAATGATAACTTGTCATTTGAAGAGGAAGTTGAAAGACACGCTAAATACTAAATTTTTTATATTTAAACATTTATTTTGACTTTTTGTTCAAATATTTTACCATATCACTATTGTGATGACGCAAGAGAATGGCGTTACCATACAAAAGTGTTCTGTGACCTGAGCCAGTACCTTTTCCCTAAATATAAATATACTTATTTAATTTTGTCAAATACATTGAAGGTAAAGGTATATAAAGGGATTAAATTAAATAAAAAGTTAAACCGTGGGTCTAAGGACTAATATAAAAATATCCAATTTATATATAATAATGCAACGGTGTTTTTTTAGTAAAGCAGAAAACTACTCGTTTTAAAACATACATAAGGTAGGATAAACTGTGCTTAGTTTCGAAATTTTTTATAAATACATACAGACATTAGTCATCCACAATTTCTCTTTTCACATTTTTACTGTAGTTTATAGAAATTTAATTATACTTACAAAAGTTTTGTCCTTTATTTTCGTAACAGATTTATTTGATTATATGTTTTATGATGAGGAAATATTTGAAATAATGTCATTTGGTTCCGAAAAGAGGTTAAATTTTGACGCGTGCAGGTATACCGCGTGGGGATGAATTCGGAAATAAAAATTTTGGTAAAAGCGACCGGAAGTTGGACATAAACATAAAAAAGAAATATAGTCAAAACTAAAGATTGTTTATGCAATATGGATATTTCAGAATGATTAATAAAGTCATGCCTACAAAAAATGTAATAGGTTTTATTACAGAAATATACCAGTAATCCGAAAAGTTGTTTACGGTATAAAAAAAATCGAATATAGCAAAAAGTAATTGGTAAATCCAACTTTGCACTTGAAAGTCATGTCAAAGGAAATATTGTATAGCAAAAATCCTATTTATATGAAGATATGCAATAATACTTAGATTAGTTACTGGAACGTACGGTTTCTGATCCGGCTGCAGTAACCAACTCTTGTAAGGCGCGAACGGATAATGCTTGCTCAATTACAAAAACACATTGAGATAAATCGGGAGGTACATTTTTATCAGCAATATTTTCCAAAAAACAATGTCTGTTTCCAAAACCTTCCGCTGCTAGACAAACCCGTTCTCCAGTTGCGGTACATGATAAACACACCATATCTTCCTGTAATGACGTTGAAGAATTTATTGCTATTTAACTTAATTTTAACAGTTATCACACCGTTCGCAGAAATGAAACATCGTCTTGCTCAGAACTTCCTTCAGTTTCAGCCATTGTACTGTCAGCTCAAAATCTCATTTATATATATGGACGCAATGCCAGTAATTTTAGCAGTGCAAAAAAAACTATATGGGGCCGATTGTATGCATAACCTTCCGAAAATGTTTGGGATAGTCTGAAAGTGTCGAAATGTTCAATGTGCACTCATTTATAATCGTCGCGAATATTAAAATCGTTGGTAAAAAGGTTTTAAATAACTATAAACTTCAAATTTAAATCACTTAAAATATATTTAAATAAAACACTATACCAGTTATCAAAAAATACGGGGATATTAAAACGCTCACTTATTTTTTACAAGATTTTATTTTGCCGCGAATGTATAACAGAAAATTTTTATGTGAGTTTAAAATAAATAAAGTAACACCCCTTAAGCATTATAAGGCCCTTCACTCATGTCATGGTAAAACAACGACTCATCGCACATACTCGTATATAGCATACCAGTGCTCACTTTTTTATACACCAGAGGTACAAGTACCGTAGAGTTCATTGTTGAATCTTCTCCTTTAAATGGATCCCTGCTCGGTTTTAAAAATATCGTGGTTTTCGATTTTAAATAACATATGAGTATAAATTTTGCGAGACCAAAAGCAAGGAGATACGTACACGTTTGGTTAGCCATATGAACATTACAGTTCTTCTTCAATCCACTTCAAATACTTATTTAAATAATTCAGTTTAAAATAACATCCAAATTTTATTTTCAGAAAGTAAGTATGTATGTCTATCATTTAGTAAGGATACAGCTTTGTATTCAGACTCTATAATAATATATATTTATATATTTTTAACATATATACATATATATATACATACAATGGGGATATTATGTTTTAATGTTCTCTCTTAATTTAAGGCACGTTCATTATTTCTAAGGTTTGTCAAATGCTCATAATATATATATATAAATATATATATATATATATATATATATATGTACATATTTAAATTTCTGCAGTCAAATAAGCGTAGTGGGTAGAATGCTCACACACAGAAGGTCTAGGTTCGATTCCCGGCTCAACACCTCGAATTTTTCACGGCACCACCTCTTTCGAGCTGCTGACAACACTCAAAGAGTAATAACTGTCTAAGAAAGCTTCTCAAACTTCACCGTTCGGAGTCGCCAAAAGCTATAGGTCCCTTCTACTCGTGAGAGAAGGACAGTAGCGCGCACAACACGAGTAGTTGATGAGAAAGCTAGGCTTTTGTCCCCTCGGCAAAGTCGTGCTATACAGTAGACGCGAGACTAAAGACACCCTTTTGCTTTTTATATAGTTAGTGACTTCAAATATGCTATAGATGTTGTTACCTGTCACTTCTTAAATTAAATTACATGAACGAGTTTATATTTCACTTTGAAAATATATAACGCCCAAAATAGTTCAAGGTTGCCTGAGTGGTTGTATTTTATTTTAAAGTTCTTCCTTAGTCTTAGGCACGCTCATTGTTTCGTAGGATTTCCGGTTTTCTTCATAATACATGTATGCACATATTTTAATTGTTGCAATCAAATAAGTTTACAAATATAACAAATACCTCACCTAATTCAAAGAGAATATCTATAAAAACCCGTGGTGTACAATGAACAGGATTGTAAAGGTAGAGCAAAATATATATCTTTAAAGTTGTGCGCGGGAATGGATAAATCAATTTTCTTTATCATACAGGTAATGATACCACTAATACACTTTACACCCGCGACACTAAAACGGTTATGTTCAAAAGCAAAATATGACTATATAATATTATGTTCTCAAAAACATTTTGACAAAACCACAACAAACTCATAAAGCGTATGTCAACATATAATTCACATATAAATACATATATTACATGAATAATATATATATCATCGTAGCAAGCAGAGTAATTCATTTTTGTAAGTACAAATTGTTAAATAAGAATTAACAAGTGAAACTAATTCTAAAATATCGAAAACTAATCTTGATGACCGCACTTAAGAACGTTTTCGAATTATATTATAAGGCAGTACAAGACAGAACAGTTTTTTTAATTATTTTATTAAAACCACATACATTTACACAACATAGTCTATAAATGATCATTGTTTTAGTTATTAAATGTAAAATTTCAATTGAATTTATGTGATATCTTCAAGAAAATGTGACTTTTACTTATGAACTTTTTTTTTTTCAAAAATATATCCACACTTTTAACTCACACCGCACTACACCCGCGACACTAAAACGGTTATGTTCAAAAGCAAAATATGACTATATAATATTATGTTCTCAAAAACATTTTGACAAAACCACAACAAACTCATAAAGCGTATGTCAACATATAATTCACATATAAATACATATATTACATGAATAATATATATATCATCGTAGCAAGCAGAGTAATTCATTTTTGTAAGTACAAATTGTTAAATAAGAATTAACAAGTGAAACTAATTCTAAAATATCGAAAACTAATCTTGATGACCGCACTTAAGAACGTTTTCGAATTATATTATAAGGCAGTACAAGACAGAACAGTTTTTTTAATTATTTTATTAAAACCACATACATTTACACAACATAGTCTATAAATGATCATTGTTTTAGTTATTAAATGTAAAATTTCAATTGAATTTATGTGATATCTTCAAGAAAATGTGACTTTTACTTATGAACTTTTTTTTTTTCAAAAATATATCCACACTTTTAACTCACACCGCACTAAGAGCCAAAAATAACACTTTCTGTTGCCTGGGCATATATTATATGATTTTTTTCACTTATATTCTCTGTCGAAAGAATAAAACTTTTTCTTCTATAACACGAAAAGTAACCGTTTTTTTACATATAACAAAATATAAGAAATTATTCTTAATTAGAATTGACAAATTAACATTCAGTAAAATATGAATGTATATTATTTAATAGTTAGATATATTCCAAGTGCAACACAATGTATGGGACTTACTATTCGTATCGAAATCTCTCCGAAGACTGAAGAAAGTTTCATAGGAATATTTCCGAAAGCAGTCTGTGAGTTATTTTTGTGTGGTTCTGTTCGCGCATGGATTGTTTTTTATTAAAAGCTTTGAGTTGAGATGTCTCATTTGTGGAACGTGAAAAACAAAACAAAATTGCACTACAACGTGCTTCATCACTCAATTACAAATACAAATTTTTGAATAATAATGTAATGTATTAATCAGTTTATTTTTATTATTGCCTTTCTGTTCTGTACCAGCAACGTTTTCTGATTAAGTTCTGGGCGCCGTTAAATTTTCGAATTGTGTGTGCCAAAAACTATTCCCATTTTAATGTTTAACTAAATCCTTAAAAACTATAATGTTTAAATAAATCCTTTAAAATAGATTCCGTTTCTTTCTGTTATCTTCAAAACGAATTCTTCGTTTGTGCAACAATAGAAGAAGGTGAGAATTTCCGTAATTTCGTCGGATTACTGTCGATCACTTTAAATAGCTTAAAAAATATTTTCGTCGTATACGTACTTTAAATTTAGTCGCAAGTCACATATCAAAATTTTAAAGGAGTAATTTCAAAAACCTAACAAAAGGACTTAATTTAAAAATAAATAGAATGCAAACCGATCTACCTTTAGAGGATACAGAAAAAAAAAACTCCATCCACGATTGTAATATGGATGAAAAATTAGAAGATACTGTCAATAAAAACTTAAATATAAACAAATTCTACAAGCAAAATGCTTTTAATGCATATAAGCAAAAGAAAATATTTACTATTTATGGGAATAACATTGCTATACGCAAATGGCTGATGCAGCGAGGGTGGCTCGAAAAATGCCCATCAGGAAGATTTCCGAAACTTGAGAAACTGCCTTACTTAAGTCTTTTAAGAAGGGCTAAAAAAGGTAATTTGTACGAAACTGTATTAATCTCTAAATTGCTTCAACCATACCCACCCAATTTTATTTGGCAACCGAAACTTGTTAAGAATCAGTTCCTTGAGTTTAACCCCCTTAGAAATCGCGTACGCCGTTCAAGAAGTTTAGATTTCTCAACAAAGGTAGGATTGATTGGATGCATTGAAAATTCTCATTGGAACACAATTGCTGATGTAGCAGAAATCAGTTGTATGCCCTCTTACAAACTAAGCAGTGAAGAGGATGAATTATATTTTCGGGATTATTTTCGACTCACACAGTCTATAAGCATTTTAGTTTACTTGACCGAATACAGAGAACCTAAGCATTTATTTGATAAATTTGGTGCTGTACCCATTAGTATTATTGACTTTTCAATTCAAATAATAGAACATTATTACAAGAAATTGGAACTGGATAATACAGACATGATGGAGCAAAACGAAATAAGTCAATGGGAAAACTTTAATGCAAATTGGAAGTTGTTGATGAAAAATAATTATAAGATCAATGGTTCAGAAATGGATTGTTCAAATTGTGTAATCAGAAGTCAACAAGCTTTAGAGAAAGCAAAAACATTCACACCTTTCTTGTTTGCACATGGATACCGTAATCTTTGGATACTTAAACCTGGATTCCAGTGCCGCGGCCAAGGAATCGTAATTATGGACAATTTTTATGACATTATTAAGCATGCCTCAAAAAACCCCAAGTCAAATTATGTAGTGCAAAAATATATAGGTAAATTCAACAAAATTTATTAAACTTCTCTAAAATAATTCTTTTAATTTTAGAAAGACCATTTCTTATATATGGAACAAAGTTCGACATACGTCAGTTTATACTTCTTACAGTGTTTGATGTTATTTCTATTTGGATTTACAAAGATTGCTATCTTCGATTTAGTTCAAAAGAATTTAGCTTATTTGACTTAGGGGAAGATATACATATTACGAATAACAGTATTCAAAAAAAATACAAAAATAAAGAAAGAGACTCGAGATTACCTGAACATTGTATGTGGAGTTTGCCCGAATTTCTAATATATCTGAAGGAACATAATAAAAGCGAAATTTGGTGGAACAAGATATACCCTGGCTTTAAACAAAATGTAATAAACATCGTACTCTCTAGTTTAGAGGGAACTGACTTAACTTTTAATTCATTTGAGATATATGGATGCGACTTTATGCTTGATGAGCATCTGGATCTTTTTCTAATAGAAATAAATTCAACACCAGATATGTCGCCGTCCACGCCGGTTACGGCGAAGATATGCAAATCTGCACTCGAAGACCTCCTTAAA
Source organism: Eristalinus aeneus (assembly GCA_955652365.1). Taxonomy (NCBI): domain Eukaryota; kingdom Metazoa; phylum Arthropoda; class Insecta; order Diptera; family Syrphidae; genus Eristalinus; species Eristalinus aeneus. The sequence goes on along the minus strand of CATPCP010000182.1, from coordinate 112,831 downwards.
GTTGTTTTGGATCATACAAAAGATTCAACATCTTCAACAGGAAAATTTGAACTAATTTATCAATTACCTTTTGAACGAAGTTGTGTTAATGCATTTGATTTAGTTGTGTCTGGATTAACGAAAGAACTACATATATCCAAACCTAGTAAAGGGAAAAAGAAAAAGTCTACAAAAAGAAAAGTTGCGAAAAAAACTGTAAAGTCACGGAACTTTAGTTATACAATCCCATATATCGTTTCATAAAAAATCTTTCTTGATAATATCCTTAATAAAAAACTTAAAGGAAATAGTAAATGCATGCTTAACTTTCTCAACGAAATGGAAATATTTTGTTTCCAACTTTTGTTTAATTGGAAGTTTGGTTGATAGATATTTGAGATATTAAATTTTACCGAAATAAAAGTCCAAAGAGAAGTCATGAGTAAAAAGATTGTTTGTTTATTTAAATATTAACATATATTCAAGTAGTTCTCTACATAGAAATAAACATACTTAATGTAGACTTTTTCATTTGAATTCAGTTTGAGTTTCACGTTATAATCCTGAATTAGATCTTAGGCGCTATTTGCTAGTTATATTCCTTATGTGTATTTTTTTAAAAACAAAAGTTGTAAAAATAAGTAAGAATTGTGACCCAAAAAATATAATACAAACTCAAATTAAGAAATGAAACATGTTTTTAAACTGTGAAAATATTGGCGCTTAAAATATCATTGGTTTAAAATGCATAATGTACTAATTAAATACGACATAATGCTTGAAATATTAAGTCATGTTGCCTTTGAGATTTCTTGAGTTATTGTCTTAAATTTAGATGAATTGAAAAATAAAAATAAAATATTTTCCAAAAATTCCAACAAAAATTAAGTGTAGAAATTTAAAATAACTAATAAAAGTGATTCTTATTCTATAATACTCTTTTATATATGTCTAAAATGTATTTTCTTATTCGATTTACTTAACCTACTTAAATCCGTAACCTGATTCCAATTATTTTAACAATATTTCCACAAGAATATACAATTTATATCAATAACACATATATATATGCATATATAAATATATGTATATATTTATATATATATATATATATATATATATATATATATATATATATACATATATATATATATATATATATAAATCTTGTGTAAGCCGTGTTGTGAAGATACTTTTATTTTTATATTACATTAAATATACATACAATTCTAATCACTATTCACAGCATTTTGATTTCACGTATTCTAAAATCTGTGGATTAAATATTGCGTAATAAAACTGAAAATTAACATTAACATTGCCAACGGTGGCAACGATTTACATTCCTTATAACGTTCATTATCTCATTTAAAACACATCAGCAAAGACTCGTTTGGTATCTACATTATATTCCTTACGTTCTACGCGTCAAGATAGATGTCTTCATCAACTTTTTTGCGAATTTGAAATTATTAATTTCAAGTACTTATTCAAGCAAGATATAAATTTTGAGCGAACAATATAGAATTTGCGATTCATTGCAACTGTATTTTATCAAATATGTAAGAACGAAGGAACATATTGGTTAATAATGAGAATAATTTTAAACTTTTTAAAAATATACCTTAGTAACTTTGTACTGCCATTTTTTTTATAGACATCATATTTTTGTCGAAAATATTATAAGTATAGAAGTTACGAAGTTACTGACAAATTTTTTATTTATTGATTTGTATCATTGTGTTAATAGTCAACAATTTTCATATTGAAGGGTTTATTACTCGATGGAACCATTAATTGGTTTCTGCTGACAGGTGTTTTCATTAACGATATACTTCGCATGGTAACTGGTAAATCTTCCTCTTCATCCGAATCATCGCAGCGAGTATTTAGACGTTCAACCATCGCTGCTGCACTGTATTCATCTTCATCCTATTGTAAATACATTTGAGAAGTATTTTACTAATAAGTATTTAAATTTCTGTTATAAATCTCTAAGTAAACATGATTTGTAGTACTGCATGATTTTTCATGCAAATAGTTTTTGTGCTTGTTGGATATTGGATAAAGGGTGGATAATCATTTTCAAATAAAAGAATAAATAAATTGAATATTTTGTGAAATCATTACTTAAATACGATAGCGGAAAAATTAATAGTGTTTCACAAGATTTTATTAAAAATTTAGAATTTTTAGAGCATGCATTACAGAAATATTAAATATAATCCAATTATTTTTATTTACCTATGCTTGAACCAAGGAATCACTTTATTTGATTCACTTAACGATTTTTTGCCGCCCAACTAATTTTTAATGTTAATATGTTAGTATAACCTTTCACTAAGCAGCATATAAAAGGTTTCTTTTTAATAAGCATGCTTACTATATTAATATGTCAGAAAGTGTGTGTTTTGAATTCATTAGTTGCATATAAAATCCAATACTGCTCAAGCATTCTTCTGTTGTATCACATTTGTCACGTGGCTTTTTTTAAATATATGTTTTGAAATAATTTCTTCAGGTGTTTGAGTTGAGTTTCTTCCAAACTTATTTTGGTTGATTAGGATAGCTTCAGGTTTGTTGAAAACTTTTATAAGATATTTAACATGTTATTATAATCCTACACACGGCAAGTAATTCGCTTTGAGTCTTTTAAACGACGATGTTCGTTGATTATTAAACTGTTATACCAGGCCATAAGGAGAATCCGCTTTAGTTCTGTTAGGGGTCAAAATTACTCGATTAAATGTATCATTAGAATAATGGTGTTTTAAATAAACTGTTTTATATACAATTGAATTAAAGAAAATAAAAGTTATCGATTTTACAAAATAATAACTTAAAATTGTACTCGTCAAAAAATAAACTATTATTTTGAACTTTAAAGTGCAGCAACTTAAGAATTCAAGTTTATTAATTCGAAAACAATAACTTATTTTTGTTTTCCTAAGGATTATTCATAAATAATTTAAATATTATATTATATTAAATATTATTAAAATAATTTTTAGTATATATCTATGGTCATTATAATTCCACGCGAACAATTTAATGTTCTTTATAAATTTTTCCAAAATTAATTCACAAAATATTAAAAACACTGTTGTCTTAAATTATTTATTTTAATTTTATAAAGATTTGTAATTAACTTACATCAAAATCACCGATTGTAAAGCGAGTTGCTGCTAATGAGTCTTGCGGTGGCAAGTCTGGACTCATGGCCTTAATTGGGTTATATATCAGTGTGGTTAGTAATAGAAAAGAACGGAAGCGTTCGTTAGTTATGTTAAACGTTATTCAATATTACTTCGTCACTATAGTAAACTTCTTGCATATAGGTTTGTTTTTGGTCGGTAAGTATACCCTTGGGAATACATGACATCTAAAAATATTAAGGCACTTACATCATCATCTTCGATCATCTCCTTAGTTGAAGCAGTTGTTTCATTGCGACGAATTGAGCCTTGATGTATATCCAAGTCCACCTTGAGACATTGGAAACTTCTCATAAGAAAAACTATAGGCATGGGCAAAATACCAGCTAATATCATAGCCAAAGCTATACCCATAACCCAGTTTGGGTATTCAGTTTGCTCAACAATTCCCTAAAACCAACATTTTAAATATTTTGTTTTTGGCAATTATTAAACAGCTCACCAATTCCTTGTTCCATGCACCATATTTAGGATTTCTTATTACCATAAATATTACGGATGATACCAAAATACATCCCATGATGGCAGGACCGATATACCTCCATGTTAACTGCCAATATAAACCAGGTCGGTATCCCGTCATTTGATATATGTCCTCCGTAAATCTTACAAAGAAGTTATTAACACATGTTAATTCATATAAGAGCAGTTATACCTCTCATGTCCGTATATGTACACAACAGCTATCATTTCCATTAATGCTACAACAACTAATCCAATAGTTCCAGCGAATGAATCGAACATCTTCAACCAGTATTCACCAGCACCTGTACAGAATATAAATCCGACTATGAAGCAAAATAAGCACACGATACCAGTAACGTGTTGCTTTTTAACTCTTTTTATAATATCGATGTCAAAAAGAGTACAGAGCATTCCCTCAAGAATACCAATTTGTGATCCCAGCCCTAGCGAAAGTAACATTGTGAAGAATAAAACTGCCCAAAATGGAGCACCTGGTAACTCAACTATGGCTTGGGTGAAAACAATAAATGCAAGTCCAGTCCCTTCTGCCGCCTATAAAATGTTTAATTAATTAATTTAACTTTAATTTTTGTTTATAATCAGTACATTGTCTAGTTGAGTCGACAAGCTGCATTCTTCCAGTTCAAGAATTTTAGATTCACTTGAATTAATTCTGCTCATAACGGCTTCATAGTCATCTAGCGTAACGTTCTTAGCCGGTAGATAAGAATGTTTGAAAAGAATATCTTTGTTCCTGTTGCCAACAAATTATTTAAAAATCCAATATTATTTACTGTAATACAACCAGTAACTTTCAACTTACACCTCAATGCAGCGATCGACGTTTACTGTTGCTTTAAAACCCAATATTGCAAATATTACGACACTTGCATAAATTGCAGTTATTGCGTTGCAGACTGAAACAAGTATCACATCACGGACACAGTTATTTTTGGGAGGATTATAACTTCCAAATGCTATAAGAGACCCAAAAGCTAGACCAAATGAATAAAATACTTGTGTTGCAGCATCCAACCAAACAGTTGGATCCGCTAACTTTTCGACTTTTGGTGTATACATGTGCATTAAACCTGCACTTGCGCCACGCAGGGTTATTCCACGAATGAAAAATATGGTCAAAACAATATATGGAAATAATGATGTGAAGTAGACAACTTTTCCCGAGCTTTGTATCCCTTTCATCACAATAAAGAACACGATCGTCCACGATAATAGTAAACAAAGAACAATCCACCATTTTAAACCCCCTGATTCATCCATGGATGGTGCAGCATCGAGCGTTGTGCGATACCAAAAGTAAGCAGTTTCAGATGACCGTGCGCACTCTTCAACTACAAATGTATCATTACCAGGACATGATGCCCATGGCAATGGGTACTAAGAAAATAATATGTTCACAAATAGTTATTTTAATTATGCATTTAACTCACCCGAAAACTATTGAATAAATAGAAAAATACCCACGTTATTATAACATTATAATATAATGCAACACATAAGGTAACGATGCACGATGATATTCCTATTCCTCCCAGCCAAGGATGAATTGTGTTCCACACCCCTAATGCTCCTAATCGCATCCTTTGACCTATGCCAAGTTCAATAAGAAAAAGAGGTACACCCTCTAACACAAGCATGACCATGAACGGAATAAGAAAAGCTCCTAAAATAATAAGAAAATAGATAATATTTATGGACAGCACAATTTTAATTTTAAAAATTATGCACATCCATTCACACATATAATTACATATGTATTTCGAAATGCACCTTTCTAAATTATTCACAACATACCACATGCTTCAAACAATTCATGGATAATAGTTTAGCTGATCTATATATAGATCTTATGGGTTTTTGTTTTGCATATAAGACAGTTTAAAACATAAACTAAAACATGTTGTAAAAAGCACGTGTATTACAAATATATAAAAAAAATTGTATGAAGCAAAGTTATATAGCTTAGGTGTAATGTATATTAAATACACATGATTTTCTATTTATGTTGTACTGCTGGATATATTTAGTACAGACGAAAGAAATTGTATTGATCAAATACATTTTTTATTGACATCTATTTTAATAAACATTAATAGAAATTTATTAAATTCAAGCATTTTTTCGGTGCTTGACTTTATATCAATTTATAAAAAGTTGAAATAGTATGTAACAACGAGTTAAATTATATTATATATATTATAATAATGTACAAATAGTTCAACCTTCGTAGACACATGCTTGCATACATATGTATTCGTGGATAAATCAGAAAGTTTATGTATGTATGCATATCACATATTCCTGGATATATTTTTATTACATTCAATGCGCAAACTTAAACGAAAAAAGAACAGAGAACTACATTGCATTGACGTGATTGCGAATGTCAGAAAACAAACACACATACGGACTTGCAAATATATGGTACACATATAAACATAATTAAATTCATTAGGATTTTTTTAATAATTAAGAAAATGTAAAATAACACTAAATAACCATAAATAAATAAGGTTTATAAAGGTAAGTTTTCTAAATAGTAGTTAGTACCTACCACCACCATTCTGTTGGCATAGATACGGAAATCGCCATATGTTCCCCAATCCAACTGAGTATCCAATAATGCTAAGAAAGAATTGCATTTTTCCTGACCATGCTGCTCGTTCTGGATCGCCTGGTATATCCACTGAGCTAACAGAATTTCTTTGAGGTGCTGTTAACACTATAGTTACGCCATGGGTTCCATCTCCTCTAGCTCTTGTGTTCAGAGGCGCCATTTCATGGCCATTTCTTGGTCCACTAGGAACGTCGATTATTTTTGTCGCGGCCATCAAAAATTAAATATTGGTTTAACGTTTTAGCACACCTCACTGTCACAAAATGTGATATTTTTGTTTATTTTCTTAATTGAATCTATTGCATACAAGACTGAAATTGTTAGTTCAAGGAAATATATGTTAAAAACTGTTTGTCATAAAAAAGATACGTTCCAAGATCTTCGGCCTGTGTATTGCACATCTGACGATATAACCGTAAATAACACTGTAAGCATTTTTTATAAATGTAAACTTCAAAATCAAAGCAAAAAAAGGCACATAAACCACAATTGTTCTTCTCTTAAGCTCATATGAAATTACTCGAATTCAAGGTGTTTGATCGATAACAGTTATGAATTTGAAATTAACGTACATACATTAATTTAACTCTGATTTTACTTAAAAACAGTATATATGCATATTTACACAATCGCGGAAAGAAGTTCATTGTTTGTTATACTGCATAACATAAGTGAATAATCTTGATCAATATATGAACATTTGCTTACTACAAGCAGTGATATAACATAGCACAAATTTTAAGATCGTCAATATTACTTATTTCACCTGCGTAGACATATACTCATATGCAAACGAAATATATATATACACTTTTTGAAGAAATGTAAGCACACGGTATCTAAGAAACTTTGGTAAAGACGTTCTTAAAAATGGTAGACACCCTTAACCTTGGACAAATATTCATCCGATTGTTATATAAGATTTTCAATCGTAAAAGCATATATAGCCGTTAACTACTGCAATTTTTATTACACAATAGGACATTTTCGGTTTGTATATTTATTTTTAAAGGCATTTTTGAAAAGGAATTAAAAAAATAATTTAGTTTGAAGTAATAAACTATTATGATATTTTGGAGAGTATGCTTATTTTAAATTATATATATATGTATATAAATATATATGTATATATATATTAAGAAATATATAGTTATATATATCTATTATAGATTGGTCTACTTATATATATATATATATTTTAACTATTTTTTCATATATTTGTTTTTATTACTTCACGAATGACATTTTATTATAAGATATGTTTCACATAAGTAAATCACTTAGGAATGGATCGATATATTTTTAATTCCAGTATTACTATTTCTACATACATATACATATTTTGCGTCTCTGAATACGCATATATCTTTTAAAAGATTTTAAAATTTAGATTCGTAACAAATATTCCGTCAGAAACGATTGAAGGAATGTAGATTATCGTCAAATGTACAAAAACTAACAGACACTTTATTTTTTTAGTTTCATAATACAAAACGTCCAGTCCAAATATCATACAACATACAGGAGAACATGAAAGAAAAACACTTTTTAATTTACGTATATGTTCTCACGACCGTTTTTTAGTACTTTCCTTTGCGGACTAAATATGAATATCTCAGAATGCTCATAACGTGTGTAGAACCTGAATTCTCTGACAAGCGCATTTGAAAGAAGAGCCGGTAGAGATACTCATGTATTTGTTTAACTTAAGGGTTGCTGAAAGTTTGTGATATGATGCTTTTGCAACAAAAAATTACTTTTTCAAGCATTAAATCTCTCAAAGAAAATCAATGTTGATCTTTTTAATACAATTTAATGAGCAATCTCTCTAAGATTATAAAAAAAATCTCAATATATCACACTCATTATTATTTTTATTTTTAATACATGATATGATAGAATGGAATTTCTCTGATTTGTAACATTCCTGGTTTGAAAAAAAACTTTTGATTGTGATACAGTATTAACCAAAAGTTAGCACATGTGCAAAGTAGTACTGCATATTTCTTGTCTCTCTTTTTCTTCGAAAAATTTGATGAGAGAATCTGTGAATTTATGAAAATGGTGTAAGAGTATGGATTATCTACTGGCAAATATGTATATGTGTTTTTGTGTTTAATGCAGAGTTTCCCAAAGTTGTTTCCCAAAAATCTTGTCTGTAAGAAATTAGTGAAAGAGAGCTTTGGATTTTATTAATATTTCTTGTAATATTAAAGTTACTTTCAAATTTCAATCCATTCTAATATAAGCAACGTATTCGTTTTAGGGATCATATAATATGGATGCGTGCGTAGTAACATATTGTTCAGGTTCAAATATTGCATGATTTATTTTCCTATTTTATGGTTTATAGATTATTTGATGAAATTGAGTCTTTAGAAGCTATTCTGATGGAAGATGTACGCATAAGCAGAAATCCGGAGACGTATGTATAAATTTTATCTTGAATACATTATATGCAGAATGATTTATTATAGAGGCACACCAGAGACAGTGGAAACAACAATTTTTCCGATTGTGGAAGAAGAATCTGAGCAGCAATATATATGTGTAAATTTACAAGTTATTTTTGTAGATGGATATCCGGAAGTAAGTCCCAAGTTTAACCTTTTAAAACCCAGGGGATTAGATGATAGCCGACTAAATACGATTAGACTGGCTTGCGTTAGTAAGTTAAAAGAAACACAAGGATATCCTGTCGTATTTGATCTCATTGAAGTTGTACGTGAATATTTGTCCGGCAGCAACTTACCAAGTGGTCAATGCGTAGTGTGCCTTTATGGGTTCCGTGAAGGCGATGAATTTACGAAAACGGAATGTTATCATTACTTACATAGTTATTGTTTAGAAAGGCACTTAGTAGCCGCACGCAAAAATTATCAAGAAGAACAAGATAAGTTGCCAGCTTGGATAAGAAAGGCATCAGAACCATTCAAAGCATGTTGCCCAGTATGTCGGGAACCAATCAGAGATGAAACCACTGCGTTAAAAAACTGTTTACCACCCTCAGAATTAAATAGTGCACCCGAATTTCAGTTAACCGATGAGCTTATTAGTCTTCAACAAAAAATGGCAAAATTATTTCAACAACAACAACAACGAGGTGGTATAATAGATATAGATGCGGAGATTGGACCAATAATATCGATTGAGCCAGCATATGAACCCGTTGAAGAACAAGTTAGGAACAACGGCGATAATTCGCTTGAATATTTTAAAGGCGACCCTCCAGTAGGAGACCAGAATGGAATGGTAAGCGATAAATTTGTAAATGCATATTTTACATTATTAATTTCATGCATATATGTTCGTATTTCAATATTATAGAAGAAGTCAGAAAATTTAGCTGAAACAAGTATGTGCACTTCGAAGTCAGCAAATGCTAAACGCACAACCAGAGGAAACCACGATATGCAAAAAGTTGAAGCCAATTGCAGTACTAATTTCGCACCAGTAGTTGCAGCAACTCAGCGAATTGCTGCTGATCCAACAAATAATAACTATCACCACCATTGTAATCGTAGACAAATACGGGGACGACGTCATCAAAATCATCAGCGTTATGATAGCAACACTACTAATAATTCCCTTACATCTGACCAGTCTACATCTAAGCTAAGTTCGAGCAAACATCAGAAAGGTTATAGTTCCACAGCTAGGTGACATATGTGGGTACGGGAAAACTTCTTAAACTATTTAATAATCACTAATTGATTATTTTTGTCGGAAATATACATTTAAAATGGTTACTGAAAATCAAATATTTGCGTAGATTGAACAAATTGATAGAAACATACATATTTTAACTGCAGTATCTTTTCATGTGATTAATTGATGTTTTGAGTTCCAAGCAGATATTTATAGACAAGCTGTAGGCAATTATCCATTCGAGAAAATTTGTTTTTAAAAACTTGCAATTACGCCCTAGTCAGTCGACAATGAATTTTAGCACTTGTCTCGCTTCAGTTTCATTTGAATCTATATTTTTATGGAACAAAAAAGTATTTTTTCTTTATGTGTATACCCTAAAAAAATGGATTTTGCTGTAATATAATGTATCAATATTTTTCTTTCTTTACATTTGCAAAAATTGCTATATCTAACATTAATATAACAAATATAAGTGTGATCATTAACAGTAGTTCTTTGTCTTCTTATATACGACTTGAAAATGCTCTTTATGAGATTAATATGTAAGACCAACTTAATGTCTTTCAGGATGTTTGAGTTATTGGCTGGAATGAAAATAAATAGAATTGTGTATTAATGGACGCTCCCGCGATTTTAGACTCAAGTTACGAGACGTGTCATATAAACGAATGTGTTTATAACATCATTTGTGAAAAGTAAAAGTTCTAGTTTACTTTCAAGTTAAGTAAAAATCGACACCTTCGCTATAAAGAACTGGCGGTTTAGTATTTAAAATTTTATTTGTATATAAATAAGATTAAAAGTTTGAATCGTTTGCAAAAAAATATTGCATATTTAAGTGCTTATATTGTGCGCGTACATGATTTTTTCAGAAACGATGAAATGTTACTCTTGTGGAATTCGAATAAATTAAGTTGGTCAAATTTTGTGTCCGTATTAGCAACACAAAGTGACTGCTTTCACTGTCATCAGCTCTTCATATGTCTGACGCCACCAAATAGTGTGCTGTTGCTTTTACCATAAGGAAGATATAATACACATTCTGTATGGATGCAATAGTAAGGATTCACATCTTGTTCCTGCTTGCTCAAGAAAAAAAAAATTTGATATTTTGAGCTCATTGTTCGTATAATCCTATGTATGAAAAAGCTAAGACTTCACATTTAGTCACAAAATTTTTCATGGCGTTCGTCGTTTAGTAACGGTAATATCGATATCTCACATTCGCAGATATCATTCATTATATGAAAAACGACAGGGTGACTGAGGCGCTCGTCATGCAGAAGTGAAGGCGATAAAAAAATAGTATCGGAACATTAAAGTTATATATAAAATATGCGACATGACCAAATACCAAACATGTTTTAGAAGGGAAACACTAATGGTGCTTAAAAATGACGCATATTAGAACGTTACTATACGGAATTTCTGAAACGGTTTCGCAATTTTTTTTAAATGTACTTGATATAATTGGTAAAATAAAATGAGTTTTCTTAATACACGAGATTCGATTTTAATACTTTTATTAACAGATTTAAAAAATTGTAATCCATTCATTCACTCCATATACATATTTCTAAAAATTTATTTAATAATCATCAATTAAGCTAAATCGATTTAGTCTTATTATATTGAGATGTAAAATTGTTAATTAAGTTCTATTGATTTATTTATTTGACTTAATAATCAACTCTTAGTTTGTATTCTCACTTAATTTATATGAAGTATAATCAATAAGAATTTGAACTTATTACATGATGTACTTTTATGATCGCCATACTTTGAAAATACGAAATAAATGTTTTCAAAAAACAATGCCTATCTTAAATATAATTAATAAAAAAGTAAAACGACTTAATAAAAAATTTCTTTGGCAATAACATTTCTCTTTTAACGCTAGCTTGATTTATTAATACATTACATTTTTCTCTAGGAAGACTTGATCTTCAATTTATGATATTAAAATTACACAAACTGTACCTATATATTCCGGTTTAAAATTCTTTTTCATTAAGTTTCGGAATTTCATAATTCCATCATAAATTTGGCATTGATATTGTTTTATAATTTGCGGAAGTCTTGATGATGTTTTTTTATTTTGTATATAAACTTTATTCTAACCTAAGAAAATTGAAACATTAGAATATAAATTTTAAATATTTACATTAATGAGAATGCAACAGTTTTTCTTCTATCTTGGACTATAAAATGCGCACACATATTTTGCATGATTCATTTCAAAGCCGTTTAGTGTTCATCACATTTAAAAATTTGTATTATTGTATCATTAAGCAATCTTTTTTATCTTTGATGCTATTATTGTTTTCCGTGAGTTTACTCATATCTGTCATCGAATAAAGATTTCGTTTGTTAAAAATATAAATTCATAGATTATGAATCATTTTAATGAATGTTTTAACAAGTTTACCAAAGCTGAGAATTGTGAAGGGGATACAATTTTTAAATTATATTCTTCAAAATGTGAGAACGTCTTTCGAAACAACAATGATTACTGTTTTATTAAATATATACGTTTGAAATTCATGGCTCAAAACAACTTTTATTAATTTGTCCAACAAAATCTGTCAGCAACATATCCGATTCAGCCTCTTACGAATTCCATTTCACATTTAAATAAAAAAAAATTGAGAGCAAAGCTTAGGTGTTGTATACCTAACGTATACGGTGTACATATACATATATAATATATAAGAAAAAAATTTCATCAATTAAAACGCAAAAGCTTTAACGGGAAGGTCTACGGTCCTAAGAAGCTCTGAACTTGCTGCAGGTTGATTAATGAGGAAAACCGTTATCACAATTTATTTTTTCAGAGTATGTAGACTTTACGCTGCTTAATGTGTGATAATGAAATAAATTACCTCTATTTTGGGATATTTTTCATGTGACACAGAATTTGTGAATTTGTAATAAAAGTTTTGACTACACCAGATGACCGTCAGCATCCGTATACCCCATTGTTGTTGAATTAAATGTACTTAAGTTATGTGGCGTGGATTCAAATCCACTTACAAGAAGATTGTTGCTAATACCTGATGAATTTTGAATATTCAGTAACTGTATATTTCCCATAGTTGGCTGAGAGTTAATCGAACTAACACCAATACCCATAATCTGCCCACTAGAGTTACTTAAAATTTGTGGTGTCTGTAAGTTTCGTTTAGAGTCTTTAAGAATACTTTGTGGAAGTTTCGACAAAGTCGTACTATGCGGTTGTGATCCGTGAGATATATTATTTATTTGTGCAGGAGCATTCGATGTGGAAGTCTGAGTCGATGATGATATTGTATTGCTAAGATGAATATGGTCTAGTGGTAGCTGTTGGTGCCCCAAATTTATATTTGATGTGTGATGAGTTACGTCTGGAGGTGGAACACCAACTACGCCCCGCATAATACCTCTTCTAAGAGTACTCCCTCCACTAAAAGTACCTGAGGGGAGTGACTGAAGATGAGTAATTGGCAACTGTGTGGGAGAAAAATCAACTTGAGGGTAATCCTAAAAGCCGAATTAAGTTAGTTCAATATCAAGAAGTTGATTAAATTAAGAAACGGCCATACCATTGGAGGATATGAAAGGTATCGTTCACTATTCATGTTATAATAAGAACCATCGGGCGGTGGTGCCGGAGATGGGGACGGAATATAGACTCCTTTGTTGAGAAGCATTTGATCATCACGGGGTCTATGATCGATATTCGTTGTATTATTTCTAGGGTGTGGAAGTGTCCTCGCATTTGCTGTATATAATAGTTGTTTATAGATGATTATAATAAGTAATATATGCAGTCTTAAACTTACTTAAATTATTTGAATAGAGAGAAGGTAAAGTTCCATCTTTTTGATAACGAGGAGGAGGCATATCGTTGTTCTCATTTAGATAGGTTGAAGTAGCTTTCTTTCTTGATTCCTCCTTTAACCAAAAACATACATATAAAAAAAAGGTTAACAAAAAATAGTCCAATTTACCATATATTCCGGCTGACTTCCTTCATTTGAATATGAATCGCTTTTTTCTGATACACTTGATAGAGTTTCACCAGTAACAGTGTCGTTGTATGAACTCGGTGCGTACATTTCTATTGTAGCAGTTTTGCTCGTTTGATTAGATGTGTCTGTGTAATAAATTAAATTCAACGGTCATTTAGAATCTATCAAAAATACTAAATATCGTTTCATATAGTGTTCGTGAAATGATGGTATTAAAAATTCAACATAAAAGTCAACTTAAATAAAATTTGAACTATAAAATTATATAAAACTTTCAAACATAAAACTAAATGTAACAAAACAAACCTCGTTTTCTTTTTTGATGTACAAAAAACCATGCAACTAAAGCAGCATTAATAAGAAGAAACCCGAATGCTGCCAGAGATATGCCAATAATGACTAAATCTGGAGTATTAGATGTTCCTGTAAACTCAGCTGGAACATATTCAAGCCCTTTTAAAGAATAAAATAAAAAACAAGAATTTATAAACAAGTAAAATGGAAATAAGGAAAATTAAAATTCGCATACAAAATTCACAAGAAACTTAAAAATACAGAACTGATGGGTACATGTATTATGCTAGAAAATATGATATTTGATAGACAACTACCTCGACGCTTCATTCGTGTTTGGTTTCGCTTATGTAAGCAACATCCTATTATAAAAACATTTAGTAATACAATAATAATTCCAAATGCTGCGCCAACAAATAAAAGTAAGCCTGATGTTCCACCCATAGGTGTTGAGCTAGTAGTTGGTGGACCACCAAGTGAAGAAGCTGGTTGCGACGGTGGAGGAGTTTCTATCCAAGTTGCCGCAAAATTATAATATTTCAACATTTTAAAACCAGAATACGTTTATTTGATTAAATACAATGTTTTCGGTTTTCGTATGCTAAGCCAAGTTCATTAAATGTAAAAGAAATTACACATATATATATATACATATGAACTTATATATATATATATATATATATATATGTATATATATATGTATAAATGTATATATATTTATATGTATATATATACATTTCATACAGCATACACTTTTATATACATTTTTTTTATATACATGTTATACCTTTAGTGTGCGCACGTTGGAGATCTGGTAAGTATTTACTATTTCCAAGTTCATTCATTGCCGTTATTGAAAATAAGTATAGAGTATCCATTTTAAGACCATTAATCGTTAATTTATGACTGTTTGGGACTGCATCAATGTACTTGTATTGATCTTTTGTTGCTTCTCTGCGATGAAAGTGCAAGTTTTATATCCATATATAGTAACTTATGTACGCATAATTATTACCTATATCGAACTCTGTATGAAGCCTTCAATCCCCCATCAAAACCCGGTGTCCAACCTATTGTAACTGAATCATGTGTAATATTTAGAATATTAAGACTTAACGGCGGTTCCGGCGGTGATGTTACTTCGAGACGTATTTTTTCTCTCGTTTCACCAAGATCATTTTTTACAACACATTCATATGATCCGTAGTCGGCCGGAGCAACTTTTTCAATAATAAGCGTTGATTCATATGTTATATAGTCAATTTTTTTTTCTTCAACATCATATTTGTAGGTGCGATTAATATTAAGATCTTTTCCTAATTGAAGCCATGTAAAAGATGGCCTTGGAGCAGCTTGCGCTCGGCAAGATAGTCTTCCTCTCTCACCTGTACCACTGGCTGATCGGAGTAATAGTGGGGATTTTTCAATTTCCGGAGCGACTGTATTTCGTTTGAAGTTTAATTAAAACGATTTAAGGACAAAATAACATATTTTTGTATACTTACATTTTACAATCAAAAGAACATCTCTGTTTGTTGGATTTGCTACCCTATTGTCTGCAATGCACCGGAAGTTTCCAACATCTTCCCTTTGGGCACCTTTTATAAGTAAAGAAGATGTTCCATTGGTGAATGCAGTGGACGTTTTGATACTCATATTGTAACCCATTCGTTCCCATTTAATATGTTCTTCATTTAATGGCTTTCCATCAACTGAGCATGATAATATTGCATCTTCTCCTGGATTAACAATTACATTTTCAGAAATAGATTTTATCGTAGTTCCATCTAAAAGTATTAACAATTAATTTTTATTTCAAACAAATTGGTTCAACTTTTGGAAAATACTGGAATCCTTACATTCTACTACAACCGTTATATGTATTACTGCGGTTCCTTGTGAATTGGAAGCTGCACACTTATAAATTCCTGCATCATTGCGATGAAGTTTCGTTATATTAAGTATTGAACCATCAGAAAAAATTCGTTGGTCTTTAGACTCAACAAGTTTTGAAGAAATTGTTAAGCCATCCTTTGTCCAAACATACGTGATTGACATTGGATTAGCATTCGCCATCAAGAGAACATGTAGCGATTCATTTTCAACGCCCACAACGGTTGAAGACGGAGGAGGAATAAACCTTGGTGCATCTATAATCAAAGGAATTATGTTTGACTTTGAAATTATACGCATAACATACACAAAACGTCAAGCGCTATTGCCTCATGAACACTTCGCTGAAGTGCTTCATTTGAACTTTGACACGTATACACAACCCCGTTCATTTCTTGTGTAATATTGATTTGAAGTTCTAAAGTAGAAACCGTCCCTCCCCAAAGCCCAGGTTTGGAATAATTTTTTGTCCCTTTAAAGATAAATTAGAAAATTGTTTAAACGTTTACACATGTATATTAAACGAATTCTTTACCGTCTATAGATATCCCATCCTTCCACCACGAAAGTTTCGCTGGTGGATTGCTTGAACTAGAGTCACACACTAATACCGCTTCAATTCCCGGTTTTAGTTCGTCCGGTTCGACCCGAATTTTTACTGTCTCTGGAGCGACTAAATATCTATTTTAAAAGTCTGTTACATTTTTGTTCAATTCTACTTACAGTGAACATTTAAGGTAGTCGATTCAAATAAAGGTATTTCAGTAGCACTATTTTGTGCTTCACACCTATACTGAGCTTGATTATCTGTAACATTTGCTAATATGTTAATTTCAGCCGTTACAGATTTATCACTTGTACGTATAACAGAATTAACCTTTATAATTAAAATACTTTGTTTTAAATGTTCTCAAATCCAGCAATAAATTGCATACCCGTTTGTCATTCTTGTACCATGTTAAAGTAGCCAATGGATTTCCTCCTGAAGAAATACAAAGCAAATTCACTACAGAGCCAGCTGGAATTATTTTTCCTTCTACATAACCTGATATCAAGGGTGGTGTTGGAGGATCTGAAAATACGTATACAAACATATTTTGGTATGCATATTATTATACTGACTTAACTGTTAAGCTCCAATGTTTTATTTTTTTACAGTATTTATTACGAACTTACATAATACATTAACGGTATGAGTAGAGACAACGTTTTCTGCCATTTGTAAATTTAGTCCATTACATATGACTACTAATGATCTCTTATTTGGTTCTATTAGAGCTGTTATATTTGACGTTGTTATCCAACCACCTTAACAAAACGTAGAAAAATAATATTCAGTTAAACAAACTAAGAATATAACTTTTTTGGTCACCGTAATTAATACTCACCGTCTGGATTAACAGAGGTAACAGAAGTTGCATTACGCATTTGACGCCCTCCAATCATCCACTTAACCTCTGCTGGAGGATTTGAAGGTGCAGTTGAGCAAGTAAGAGGTACAATATCTCCGACCCTCGCTTCTGTGGGTCCTGTTATTGACACATGAGTTGGGGCAACTTCAAAACAAATAAATAATAAAAAAAAAATTATTCAGTGATTTAGCAAAATTTCTTATAAACTTACAAATAACCGCTAATTCAATTTCAGCTTTAAGAGCATTTTGAGACATTATGTTATTTGCTTCACACCGAAATCTTGCTTTGTTATCACTGGCTTGAGCCGTAAATGTATAAATATTTTCTGAAAGGCGGCCAGATGTTCTGCAAAGTATAGCGAGTTTTATACAAACACAAATAAGTTTGATTATTTAGTTAACCTATATGCCATGCGAACTTGTGAACCATTTTTGTACCAAATTAGCTGAGCAGGTGGGTTACCACCTCGACTGCGACATATAAGTTCCACTGTTTGACCCCGTCTTATTGTTTCACCTTGCGTAAAGCCTTCGATGTAAGGAGCACCAGGAGGATCTTTATATAAAATCGTTAGCAATGTTAGAAATTAAACGTATTTAAAATATAACTTACATAAAACAGACAATTGAACGGTGGATTTCATTGGCATATCTGGTGGAAGAGCTTTGTGCTTAGCCTGGCAGGAGTATTCCGTGTAATCATCTTCCGACATTGGTTTCAATTTTATTTGTGAAGTGGTTGTAAATCTTTTTGGCGAAGTTTCTTCTACCTTATCCTCGCGCGTATCTACAGTTTGGGTTAATTTAAATAAAGTTTTTATTAATATTTTTAATGAAATATAACACTCGGATTAAAATTTAATAATTAAAAAAAAATCCATCACCTAATATAATATAGGGGTTGAAATTTAATAATACAAAATAAAAGTAAAAACATCAAAATTTCATTACAATCACCTTCATTGTAGTGATTTATATGCCATATTTGCATATCTTTAAAATAGAATCGAAAAGATAGAATTTCTATTTACATAGAAAACAATTGCAATATCTAAGTATTACAGCTTTATGAAACGATAATCCTTTTATGGTTCAGTATATGCACATATCTTTAGTAAGACTGGTGATTTTAACTCATAGTATACAATAAATAAGTAAATAAAAAAGTGATATTTAATGTGTATATAAATATTTTAATTCAGTGAAAAGCTTACGTACCTGATTTAAATTCATTATTTCCGCGATACCAGATAATTTGAGAGGCAGGTTTTGCACTAGCTACGATACATTTTAAGACAAGTTCTTTGTTTTCCTTAACCTCCACTTTGGAATTGTGTCCATGGCCCTCTATTTCAATTGACGAAGGTGGTGCTGAAAATGAACAATTTTAAATATTTGTGTGAAAATACAAAAGAATACATATTTATTTATAAACACATTCTCTGCGCAAATAAAGTTTATTAAAATTATATATTTACATATTACTGTTAATTTGGCATTTGCACGTATTGCTGAATTAAGTCTTGCTGGGCCTACTTGACATTGAAAATCAGCATCGTCCATTATAGAAGCATTTGATATCCGAAGGTTATAAACTCCCTGTTTTCGGTCACCAAGTACAGAATATCTTGGAAATCCAGGTATTACGGCAGAAAAACCCAACGCAAATCCATCTTTTGTCCACTGTACCTGTCCAGCTTGGTTTGTAACTTCACAGCGTAAGAGAGCTTCAGAGCCCTCTAATACTTGCAAATCATGCGGTGTAACCCGAAATTTTTGCTGTTGAGCACAACTCGTGGAAGATAAAAGGAGAGTGACCGTAGCTAAATGGAAGCAATAGTTTTTATTATTATTAACGTTTTATATAGGTATATATCTTAATCAGTTTTATTTTATCTTATGTCTAATGTTCTATTCGCAGTCAACAACAACTTTCTTACGTGTAATTCTCAGAAGATTTTATTTTATGCACCTGCTAAGATTAAAAATCTGAACCTGAAGACATGTTTTATTCGCAGTTAAAGTTGAAGTTGGAGTAAAGTAAAGTTGGAGTTTGAAGTTGTCCGAAAATTAAAGCCCTTTGCAACTGCTAAAAGTGCAAGAGTTCCCTAAATGAACACCATTTCCTAATTTTGTCTGTCATTGGCATCAGTATATTTAAGATATTCATCATTTTTAATTTTAACTTAACCCGTAACTAGTTACCACACTCAGTATTATTTTTATCATAGATTTGTTTTCATTTCACACCTGTCCCTGCAACTATTACTCCTTTATTATTTTTGTATCAAAATACTTATTTATGTACAAATAAGGAAGATTGATATAAAGATTTTTGTTCATAGTCATTGCAATGCATTATCTCTAAGATCTATCTCTTCGTAAATAACAATGACCAATAGATATTATTAATCCAGACAGCATAAAAAAGTAAAAAAGAAAAAGGAAGAAACATGTGCAATTATTGTGCATTATAATGTACCAACCAAACCCTTAATGGGTTAAAAAATATATAAAAAAAAAATAATACATATTGAATAAGCATTAAGTCTGGATGAATACATACCTATTTCATTGCAAAATGTACCATTTGAATGCAAACAGGGAATACATTGCTAGGCAACAGAAATGAATTTGGACGTCAGAAACCTGTTCTTTAATAAGTAGCATTCGTTCGTTGGGTTCAGACATATTTTTTTTTTACAAGTTTTGGTCGTGTGCCCATAGAGCGAGAATAATAGTTCTTAAAAAATTTTGGTTTTCAGATACTTTCCTATAGTGGTTTTTAATGGGTTGAAGAAAAAAGGACGAACGGTACATGTTGAATCCGCAGCAAAATTACATTCATATACCTACGTCTGTATGACGTACATGACATACTCTTTATCACCTCAATATAGAAAACAAAGAACGCCTTGCTCGAAACATTTACCATACTTTTTTAAAAATATGTATATATATATATATATATATATATAAGTAACTATAACGCGTAACGCGAAACATACGCTATTTTTGAAAAATCCGCAACAAGTTTTTTTTTTCTTTGTAAGAAAAACAACACTTTTAAACAGCGTTAAGCACTATTAATGATATATTATAACATTTAACAGACAGTTTTTCATTACTAATTTTATACAATATGTCGTTGTATACAAATACGTATCTATATAACTATAAACTATAAAATGACAATAAGGGGCGTATAAAACAAAATATAAGATAAATAATTAATTGGGGGCGGTAAAAGCTTAACAAATGGATACATAAATGTCTATATATATACTATATATATATTTATATATATGTTTATATATATATATATATATATATATATATATATATGTGTGTGTGTGTGTGTGTGTGTGTGTGTGTGTGTGTGTGTCCTAATGGTGTTACTTTTATATGTTAAATTTACACATTAATTTTTTTTGCACAGGAACTTTATGCAAACTTACTCGTGAACAATAGTTTAATCCATAGTTTTTTATATTCAAGGCCCATATTTGTTGTGTATCCTTTTGTATTTATATAAGGATAGTGGAATATTTCACTAGGATATAATCATTTTGAAATCGATTTTGTCGACAGTTTTTCCACAAGCACTGCAAATTTCGATTTTTAAAACCATTTGAAATTCATTCCAATGCCGTATAATATAGCCTTTTAAATGTATCTTTTTATTTACGTTCGAATTTTCAATATTTCATTTTTCGTCTAAAGCAAATATATACTCATAAGTATATAATTTCACAACATTCGATTCCCCTGTAAATTTTTTCTTCAACAATTTCGTTTATTTAAACCAAGTTAACGCAAATGGAGGACTAATTCGAATTCAATGACCACACGTAAGATCCTTTTTCTGCAAACTGATATTTCACGTGACCCCTCACTAATGGTAAAGATGGAAACTATTCAACATATCAAAATAAACTATTAAAAAATAAGCGTCCTTTGTGGGGGTAGCTTTTGGCGTGCCCTTGTAGCACATGAGTTTTCACAGCGGGAGGTATGTATCCAGTTCGGAGTCTGCACATATCTTTGGAAAATCCGAAAACCAAACCCTGAGCATTAGGTTTACATCAACAAAATCGGAAATACAATAACTTCACAATTATTAAACATTTACTCCCAGATACATAAAAAAAAACTTTTACGTATACAATAAAATTTTTAAAATGATAAATTTATTGTATCTGGCAATGTATGATTTTCAACTATAAATATGTATGTAACTATACAGACTAACTAAAATGTACCCGCACCGAAACGTCACCACCATTGCAGAACTGAAAACAAACTAATGACATTTTCGAAAGAGTCAAGCGAAACTCCATAACTGTAAGTATATTTGTTTGCCTCCTACTTTAAACTCCTCCGCATCGGCCATCTGTTCTGTCTTTTTCGAAAATCTCTCATCTAAGAGAGTACGAACCAATGAACTCTGTATATAATTACTTACATATTCAGCAGTTATTCAGCTTTCTCTTAGGGCTTATGAAACCCTTCCGAAGCTTAATATAAACATTTTATTCTTTTTATGATTAATTATATCTGTATATTTGGTTTAATTTAAAATTGTTTTATTTTATATCTGCATGTAGTGTAAAATTATTTCAGCTTAAACTGAATGTCTCTTTGTCATATTTTAAGCAAAGAGAAATACTGGAGTATCTCCTTTTTAGTTTTATAAATATGTATGTATATAAGTAGTATTGTATGAGATGTTTCAGCGTTTGTTCCGTAATAAAATAAGAAATATAATTGCACTTAAACAACATATGAGTTGTATGCTTAGTATGCATAAGTTATTGTTAATGTTATTGTTACCCTTTCAGCAAGTTAAAAAATGCACCGGTGTTGATACCTATGTACAATGTATGTACATCGCTTTTATTCTACAATGACTTTTGCAGGATTTTTGCTTTGAGATTATAAATGTTTCTTTTAAGTAAATTGTGTTTGTCTACAGTAAGATCAAAATGATTTGTATGTACAATAGGTATGTGCTAATATGTCAAAAATTGAAGAAGGAAATATTACACAAATGCATAACTGAGGAATTCATGGCTTTTTGTTCTTATATCGTGAAACTAAAGTTATCAAAAACATCTCTATGTAAACAAATATGTTCTTATTTAAGATAATAATAACAATATAAAATATCAACGTATCCCTGAATTTGTATGTACATCACAAATATAGTTTTTTTTTTTTTTTAATATTCATTCACAAGGACAATAAATCAAACATCGAAATAAATTTGGTTGACATATGGTGTTAATATAACATATACCTACATACACAATGAAAATAAACATATCTGGAAAAGATCCAAAAAGTATATATTTTTGAGGAACTCGTAGAAGTTGTTTCTCTTTGCGTTTTGTTAAAATCATTTTCATGTGCTTTTATATATTGTTGAAACATTTATATAGTTTTTAATAATATAAATAATTTGTTTAGGTTCATTATCAAAGTAAATAGAAGAACAAACAAATTACTTCTTTTTTTACATTTGAAAATAAGCATGAATGTATATAAGGTTATAATTTTAACAAAAAACACCTTTATGCACATGTTTGCATAATGATTTCAGAATGTCTTAAACGATAGGCATTAACAAATGAACTTTCAGTAAAAAAAAAATAACATTTTTCTCTCCAAAAACGTACATAATATCAATAAAATAACCCTTTTATTTAGTAGTGATGTTTGGTTTCCGCTGTATATTCCAATTAAGAGACGTTTGGCTGAAGTGTTGAATTTCAAAGGATAATTGTGAGATTTATTTGCTTTGAAATGGAAACCAACGTTTGAACCAATCTATTGGCGTATTGACGGAATCCAATTAAATTGACAGACTGATAATCAATTTTTGCCTTTCACATTACCATCTTATGGGAATTAGAATATATTTATATAGAGTATATATAAACATATTTATATACTACTTACCATTCACATTACCATACATATATATATATATATATATATATATATATATATATATATAATCTTATGGGAATTTGACTAATAAATTGAAACTTGACGTGGAACAATTTGGAAATACTAATCCACGCTTGACTATATTCATATTACCTACACCCACGAGAAATGTAGTCTAAGAACTTTTTTTATGAATGGATGATCGTTTATTCGACAAATGGATACTTTCTAATTCGGTTTTATTATACATTTATGTTAATGAAGTATACATGAATTTATATATATATATATATCAATATATATATGTATAAATATGTGTGTGTACATGTATGTACGTATAAACAACTAAAACTTATTTTTATGAATGAAAGAAGACGAGAGTATCGTACACCTGACTTTGTTGAAATGCCTGTTGCATGTAAAACCGGTTTCTACGCCGATGCAAACAGGTAGTTTTGCGGTCTTTGCTGCGTTTTCTGCTAATACCAGTTGTCCAAAGCAGCAACCGCGGTCATTTATATGATGGTAGTTTATATGTGAAAAAAAGCATTTACGAAGCGTTTGCTCTTTTCAGAGAAAACTGGTTTTCGACCGGCTTTTGCAAGTTTTTGTCCTCCCGACAAACTTTTTGTAGAACTCGTACGAGTGTGTAAAATTTAACATTTTAAATATATAATTCACAACTACATTTACACGTTAATATTTATATTTTACTTTATATACTATTATGTTGTCGTTACATAACACAATTAAAAATATCAAGCAATTCGAACATAGCAATGCCGTAATATTGTAAGCTTGGCTTGCAACGCTTTACTATGCATGCATATAAAACAGGAAGTGACCGCGCCCCCCGCAACTCTTTTACAGACATTAATATAAATACAGGAACACGTATGTATGAACATGTATGTATCTTATCTTATGTATATACAAATGTTGAGACAACTTGACAATTCATCTCGAGCAGTTCTTGAAGGGATTCAGAGATAGCGCAGCGTTACGGTTGAAAAGTTTTACTGCTTCAGCTGGGGTTCACACGGTGTTGGAGAAACTTCAATTGTTGTATATCGTGAGAATTATTTCTTCCCACTGGAAGATGATGAGCCTTCACTTCTATATAAACCTTGCTTTTAAAGTTTCCATAACGCGTGGTTTTAAGTTCTTATTGATATATATGAGAATATTAACAAAATAAATGTACATATAATATGTGCTGGTATATATATAAATGATGAGTCCTAGTGTTCATAAAATTTCAAAATTACTTATGTTTTCATAAATATGCTTTATAACATACATCTGGATGTCATTCACATATGACATCCAATATAAGATATAATAAGGACAATTGTGTTAATTCAAACCATTTTTTTAGTATGGTCGATGTTAAGTCCATTATCGTGCATGTTTCCAAACACAGCATTCAAAATAACTCCTTGGTAAAAATTGCAAAGTCTACTTTTATTCTTTGTGTTTAAGTACCATACCCCCTTAGCAAAAAAAACTTAAGAACGACTATTGTTCTTATACATAAATAAATCAGCTACACAAAACACATAATTCTGAAATTCCTACAATGCTGCAAAAAATATTCAATCAAACTAGCATCATAGTATGTTCTATACACGTACGTAGCCATGTATGATGTTTTCCAAGATACCATTCAACTTGTGCGAACCTTCCGCACAGGGTAGAAATAAATCCGCAGTCCTTAGGAGCAAAGCGGGAATCTTTTGTGCGCCCCCAAACACGCATACTCCTATATAAAAATTCTAAGTCTTTCTGTGTTCATTTAATTGTTATTTTAAGATTATTTTTCAAGAAGTAAAACATGTTGGTACTTTGCAGTTCCAACCATTGCTCGCAATTAATTAAATATGATACGCAAAGGAAAACTAACTTTTATTCGCATTTTTATTTATTTATTTGAAACTCTATTAATACATAATACAATTATGGTATTAAGAGCATAATACAATTATAGTATAATAGATGTACAAGAGCTATTTTGCGCATTTTTAATTAATAATACATTAAGATACATTAAGATTTTGTGAATTCACATTTAAATTAATTAGTATAGCTATTATATGAACTTAAATCTATCCTTTAGTGTTTATACTATAACTTAAAAATGCTGTTATTCTTTTTAAAAAATAAATACAATACAATAAAACATAAACATGTACATAAGCTTACAGGTACAAATCACAGCCGTTAACACAAAAATTCTAATAAATATTGTGCAACTTGAGAAGTTTCTCAGTCTTTTTCTTATTTCCTTTGTTAACATTTTAAAATCCGTTTAATAAACCTGTAAATAAAAAAGGAGAATCTTAAGTTGACATCTTTTAAAAATAAATATACTTACCACTGGAGGGTAAGACAGATATTTATCGCTCATATTAAAATATGAGCCATCGGAAGGTGGAGCGGGTGAGGGTGAAGATATATAACTTCCTTTTATAACTAAAGATGACGCTGGAGAAGGTGATGGAATGTACAGACCATTTGAAACTAACATATGATCATCTTTAGAACGACTTTCTGGTAGCATTTTGGCATGACGTTTAGGGTTTGGTAAAGTTTTAGTGTAATCTGTTTATATTAAGTTGAACATTATTAATACAGCTAACGAAAGTGTTTTTTACCTGTGCTTATAGCATATGGCGGCGCTACCAATGAGCTTTCCTGATACTTAGGTGGAAAAGATGCTGACTGAATAATATCAACATTTTCCACTAGATATGTAGAAGTTGCTTTTTTTTGATTGGCACTCTATGAAAATCATTCATATAAAGGGAGTAAATAATACGCACAAGTTTTTAATCCTTATTTTACCTTGTAAGCAGATTGGTTATCGTCTTTTGAATATGTGTCATCTGTCGGTTGATCACTGTCAGAAGAGCCCTTGTTTTGACGTCTTATTACAAACCATGCTACGAGTGCAGCATTTAAAATGAGTAAAACCATTGCGGCTGATGTAATTCCAACGATTACTAAATTTGGCATCTCTTGGTTTTCACTAGATTCTTGAGACTTAGCATAAGCATTCTTAGATGACATTATAGTTTTTATATCCGGTAAAAATTTACTTCCTCCAGCATCATTGATTGCCATTACTGAAAAGGCATACTCCGTATTTGGTGTAAGTCCAGAAATTGTAGTATTTAAACATTTCGAACATGCTTCCACATAGGTGTATTTTTCGCTACCCACTTGTCTAAAAAAATTAAAAATGTTATTTATCCTTTAATAAATTTTGGTATAACGCACTTGTATCGAATGCGATAGTAAACCGATAAACCACCATCAAATCCTGGAACCCAAGAAATTTGAACACTATTATTGGTAATATTATGAAATAATATTTTTTGCGGATTTTCAGGGCGAGTTGGTTTAACCAAATGCACTTCAGTACTGGATTGCCCATACGAATTCTTAGCAATACATTCATACATTCCATAATCGTCATTTAAGACTTGATTTATGTTTAGATTAGAACCCCAAGTATTGTCGTTAATTTTATATACTTCACTTGTATATTTATTTCGACGATACATTTTTATTTCTTTTCCACTTCTCTGCCAAACAAAAACAGGTGAAGGAGTCCCTTGCGCATGACATTTTAATGTACCGCGATCTCCTATATTTGCGGCAAACTTTATGGGTAACGATTTGTCTACTTTGGGAGAAGCTGTAAAAAAAACAATAGAAAACTACTAAAAATGCAATTAAAAATTGTTACTCACATTCTACTATCAATACCACATCTCGATGCGCCATTGCACCACGTTGATTATCAGCTATGCAAGTGAAATTTCCAATATCTGAGTATTGGACACTTTTGATATGTAGATACGAGGTACCATTTACAAAATTAGTAAAAGTCTTTGCAGTCATATCGTATCCCTGTCTATTCCATCGCACATGATCTTTGCTTAACGGCTCAGCTTTAACTAAGCAGGAAAGGACTGCATTCTGACCAGGAGCAAAGCTGTTGAATTCGGATACTTCCACAATATAAGGTGCATCTGTATCATTAATGAAAAATTTAATTATTATATATAATGTATATATATAAATAAATATATATATATATAATTATATATATCTTTTCTTACATTCAACAACCACATAGACACTAAGGGTTGCGGAACCCTCCACATTCATAGCTTCACACATATAAATGCCTGTGTCTGTCCTTTGCAGTTTTGAAATACTTAGTACGGATCCTTCAACTGCAATTCTATCATTTTCTTTAATATTATTTTGATCTGATAAAATCGGAAAGCCATCTTTTGTCCACGTGTAAGACATTGTCATTGGATTAGCAATTGCAACGAGCGAAATACGTAAAGATTCACCTTCCACTCCAACGAATCTCAAAGGCTTAGATGTATCAAATTTCGGCGGATCTAATAAGCATAAAATAAAAAAGGAACAAATTTCTATAAAGTTTTACTCACATAAAATATTTAAGGATACTGTTTCATGCACATTTCTTTGCATGGCCTCATTTGAACTTTGACAGGTATACATTACTTCATTCATCTGCTGAGTAATGTTCATATGTAACTCCAAGGCAGATACCATACCTCCCCATAGCCCTAGTTGATTGGAAGGATTTACTCCTATAAAAAAAAAACTTATGTAAGCAAAAATACAAAAATCATTCAGTGGAATCCATTCACCATTAACTGGTATTCCATCTCTCCACCATGTTACCACCGCCGGTGGATTACTCGAACTTGATTCACATATCAATTTGGCTGTAACGCCGGGGCGAAGAATTTCTGGTTCGATTCTTATTTTTACTGTTTCAGGTGGAACTAAAGTAACAAAAATTAGAATACAAGAAGAAGAAGAAAAACCGAACTTACAGTAAACTTTGAAGGTTTTAGTCACAAACAATGGAAGTTCGATGGCAGGGCTTTCCACAAGACATTTATAGTGAGCGAGATTATCTGATGAATTCGCTAATATTGTAAGCTCAGATATAACTGCATCCTCGTTTAGTTTGGATATAGAATTAATCTAAAATTAAATAAAACATAGTTTAACTAGTTTATTATTTATTTATGTAATTCGACAATACCTTTTTGTCGTTTTTATACCAACTTATAGTCGGAGGTGGATTACCATTGTAGGAAGAACACCCCAACTTATAAACGAAGCCAGCAAAAATGACTTGACTCTCATTGTATCCAGTAAGAATTGGTGGAGAAGGTGGTCCTAAATGAAATCGAAAATCCAAAATTATATTACGAACGTATTATATTACAATACTACTAGACCAAGTGATACTTACGTAAAATATTTATTCTGTGCATGGCGACTATTTCATCTCTAAGGATGGAGTTTTTTGAGGAGCATGTAGCAGTTACTGCCTTTGTATTTGATTTAATTACTATAGATATATTTGATACAGTTATCCAACCGCCTATAATTCAGAAAGGGAATCAGTTTGACATATGGCAAAGCATTAGGTCCGTTCCAATTCCTCTGATTTTCTACAAATGTCTACGAATTTGCCCAAAAATTTTTTCGTAGAAGAGAGAGCTCATGAGAGAAATATTTCCCCTCCCTACGAATTTCTGCCGAAGAAAAAACTGTGGGCAGCAGCACGACAGCAGACGGCTGTCAAATCGAAAATCGAAAAACCTCTTACATTTCATATGTCTGGTAGCTGTTTACGAATTTCTACGAAAAGTCGTTTCACAATTTTCGGTAGTTACTCTCTGCAAGAGAGATTTTTACCCAAACTACTCAACTACGAATTTCTGTACACAAATCAATTGGAACAGACCTATTATTATCAATTTATTAAAAATATTTAAGAAAAAATAAAATGGTTAGGTCATGTATTACCTTCCGGTGATGATAATACCGCTGTTTTCAAATTATTAACTTCATGGTCATCTACAGTCCACCTAACTTCAGCAACCGGATTTGAGGGTTCAGTAATGCATGAAAGTTGACAAGCTTCGCCAATTAGAACCTCGCTCGGTCCATAAATACTAACTTTTAATGGGGAAACTAAATAAAACGATAATTGTAAGCTGCCAAAATTCCACTTAACAACGCGACAAATTAACATACAAAATACAGATAACTGTAGTCCTGCCTTTAAGGGATAAGCCGAGAGAATATTTTTTGCCTCGCACGTCAGATTTGCAGTATCGTCAGAAGCTTCAGCTATAAATTTGTAAACATTTTCGGAAAGTCGGCCTATGTTCCTATATAAGCATATACTTTTAGTCTTGTGTTAAGTTATAAAGAAAAATCAATACTTTTGAGTAGAAGCAACCGGTTTTCCATTTTTATACCACAC
This sequence comes from Eristalinus aeneus, assembly GCA_955652365.1. Classification (NCBI taxonomy): domain Eukaryota; kingdom Metazoa; phylum Arthropoda; class Insecta; order Diptera; family Syrphidae; genus Eristalinus; species Eristalinus aeneus. Next base: position 82,983 of record CATPCP010000182.1, on the reverse strand, counting down.
CAATTGTGCTGGAGGATTTCCGCCCCTGCTTCGACAAGCAATTTCCATTTTTTGACCTTTGCGCAAATGCTCTCCATTTGTATAACCCTCAAAAAATGGTGGACCAGGGGGATCTAAAAGGACACATTACAAGCTTTCAGCGAAATTCTTTCTTTTTCATTTGTACGTACATAGAACAGATATAAAAATATTTGTTCGCATCAACTTATTCTGTGATAGAGCTCTATGTTTAGCTTGACATGAAAATTCCTTATGATCATCATCGACAGTCGGTTGAAAGGTAAGTGAGGATATTGTTTTAAATGTTTTAAAAGTTGTTTCTATTACTTTTACTTTCATCCCCATACCTATAAAAAGACGAAATAATAATGAATATTTATGAAAAAATATAAAAAAGCACCGGTATATTCCATGTTTTCTCGAAACCACACAATTTCAGCAGCGGGTTTCGCATTTTCAACGATACAGTCAAGGGTAAAATTTTGTTTCTGTACAACTTCTACTTTAGAGTTGAGTGAATATTCTTCAACACGAATTGATGAAGGTGCGACTGGAATAAGCAAAACAGATTACACTTCATACATAACATGCATGACCTATATGTACATTGTATATATAAAATATAAGACATAGTAATATCTTATTCTCAAAATGTTTTTACTTACCAACAATGTTCAGTTTAGCATTCGCTCGAATGGCAGGATTGCCTTTTGCGGGACCGACTTGACACTGATATTCAGCGTCATCATCCAATGTTGTGTTTGAGATTTTAAGGTTATAAACTCCGTGAGTAGAGTTACCAATAACGGAATATCGTGGATATCCTGGAATAATTGCCGAAAATCCTAATGCAAATCCGTCTTTGGTCCACTGAACTTTTCCAGCCTGATTTTGAATCTCACAACGCATAAGCGTGTCAGTACCCTCAAGAATATACACATCAATAGGTGTAATACGAAAAGATTGCACTTCGAAATGTTGGCAGTTAGTCCCTTTGATAGGAAATACAACTACAAAGAACAAAAGTGTGTAGTTTTATTTAAATATATTTATTTGTTACATAACATTAGTATATATTCTAATTAGAATTTACTAACTAAGATTTAAAACACTATTTATTCAAGCTTAACAATTTAGTCATACATAGTAGTATAATTAAATACCTTGAACGAATGAATACTTACAATTTAATTAAAATACATAATTTTATACTTGATACCATTCTTAAATTATGGCAAATAGAATTCTCAAGGGAGAAAAGAACAATTAACACTAATGTCTCCCCAATTGACTGGTCAATGAATCTAATTAAATTTAATTAGACAAAGATGTGAGGTCTCTGATAGCAAGCTATTAAGAATTTAGGTTCATAAATTCCAACTTGTATTGAGTGAAGATCTTGCCGGCGTATTGTAAATTAACAGATTTAATTGCATTTATTTTATTTTGTACGGGACTGATTTGATCATAAAACAGCTTCACGCTTCATAAAAATCACACAAAAAATGAACAATTATAATTGTGATGAAAGCAAAAACACACATTTCGAGTTCACATCAAATGGTAACAGTAAGGCAGAGGACTTTACAAGCAGGAATAAAAAATATATATCTGCATATATATAATATTTTCTAAGGAACTACTTTCTTGTGGTAAATACAATATTCAAGCAGTTAACGAAACTGAACAGGTGCGGCTACTTCACCATTCACAGTTGATATTGGGAGGGAAGTGACTTCTTCTGCTCGTAAAAATATGACCACCTGTATCTAATTATAATATTAAAGTTTTTGTGAGTATGCTGTTGCACACAAGTATATGTATATACTTCATAGAATATACACATACTTGTTAGTATTTTGAGATATGAACAATTTCAGATCTTTGCTTAGCGTCAAACTTATAGCTTATTTAATTTTTATATATCTTATAGACCTAATAACAAATTGTGTTCATTTGCTCTTTTAGAAACAAAATGTAAGTTAGTTACAAAACTGGAAATACTTGTTTTAAAATCATACAAGTGTGAGTGGGAATCGATCTGCTTGAAACAGCTAAGATCGACATCAACTTACACTCAAAAAACTTTTTTTTAATCATTCGGAGAAGTATATTTAATTCAAAAATGCGGTGAAAAATACATATGTATTTTGCTAGGCTTATGATACTACAAGCTTTTTTTAAATGCGCTGTTGGCTTGAATTTCATTGACCTGAACAGGTTTTAGCTATAGAATTATTTAAAACAACTCAAGACCGGAAATATTAATTTTGCTTTTTTTCATTCAGAAATGTTAGATCTATCGTACAAAGGGCTTCTAATTAGTAGGGAGTTTTGCAACAAACGTTTTCACAATAACAAAAAATAAAAGAAAATAAAAAGAAAATTAAGAAAAATGCTCACCCAGGAATAAACCAGGAATTAAAAATAATCCTATGTGTTTTAAAACAGGCATCATTTAACTTCAAATTCACGAATTTGTACCAATATAAATATATGTTTATATTCTTTTGCAAATATTTTTAAATAAACATTTTGCACAGAAACAGATTAGTAAAAGAAAGTGCATATAAAAAAAAATAAGTTTGTCTATATTATTTTCACACGAATATGTAAACCCCTAAAAATGATTTTACTCGCGACGATCTGTAGAATACACAAAATAATCTTAAATGTCATATAAAAAACGCCAACAAATTTTAACCCACCAAACGAAACAACAGACAAATTTAAACTGATGTCTGAAGCAACGCCATAACAGATTGACAGAAGGTTTTTGCTTCCAAACCAAGCTCAGATCTGATCCGACTCATACCATGTCTGTGGTAAAAACAGGCTCAATAGATGTTTCTTAATTTTTTCTTTGTGACGAGAAGACGCGATGTGTTCCTCTTAAACACATTTTAACATACACATACAACATTCATGCTATAATAAAAGCAATATGCTCCTTAAATGTTTTTTTTTTACTTCTTTAACATCTGACGTCACGTGTATAGTGCGGACGCTTAAACAGTTTGTGTTAAATTACGTAAATATGTACCCTATGACCTGAAATTCACATAAATGGTTTAACTGTATACACTGATGTTTTTGACGGTAACACAGATAAAATGAGATATGATACTTTGGTGTATTTGTCTGCTGTATTTAAGTGGAAACTTTTTTTATCACAATGAAAGATGTTATTTTCAACGTTTACTTTTCAAATATCTCGTCGTGAGATATTTGCATGACGTCATATGATTTAAGCGTATACTGAATATATTCGGTGTATCTGAAGTCGAACATACACATTTTTTTATTAGACGAATTCAAAGAAAGAAAAAACAAAACGCTGAATAAAGAGACTTTAAATGTATGTATGTACATGCTTCGAAATCGAAAAAACTTGTTTTGAATTCTCCTCCTCCAGTTTCGGAGTTTAATTATTAAGGAAAGTACAACGACGGCGCTGTTTGTTTTCTCTTTATCTGTGAAATTTGGGCTCCTGAATTTTATGTAGAATAGCTCAACGAAAATTAAAATCAATCTTAATAAAAAAAAATGTTTTCAATAATTAAATATATTTTTAATAAAAATATTTGTATTTTTTGGGGATATAATAATAAAAATAGATAAAATAATAATAAACAATTGTGAAAAACACAGTATATATAAGTAAAGTTCATATTCATGAATTATGAACATATGCATGGGTATGCGGTTATATATTGCGTAGCAACCGGCGAAGATATTTTCTTTTATGTGCATTTTTGCACACTTGTTGTTCAAACCACCCCATTACATTCGTTGAGTTTGCGTTGCATGCCGTTGCAAGATTCTGTTTACTATTCGGGTGCGGATGCTTGATTTTAAAATGTTATGTTAAGATTGCAGTGATAAATTTCTTTCTCATGCATTGGCAATATTCGCAGTTTTAACTTTTTACCTATTCTGCAGAGAGATCCCAATTCCTTTTTAGGCAGCATGTTTTAAGAATTTATTTATGCTTTTCGCAGTTAAACATTTGATAGAGAAATGATTAACTCGTTATTAAATTTTATCTTGTCTTAGGACAAGGGGAAAGTTTAATAAACGCAAGCGCAGTTTGTCCAACTGTTCTCTATCGGTTGAACTAACTCATATTTTTGTTTACCATTCGGATGCGTATACCCACTTACGTTCCTTTTTCGTTTACTTTTGATATGGAGAGGAAACAAGCAAATATACATATGGCATATACATTTTTTTTATTTGTATTTCTTATTAAAAATAAAAAAGAGCCGCAATTTCCATCACCTTAATTCATTTATCAAAGCAGGAAAACTAGTTCTAGTTTGTAATAGGAATCCTTTTTATATCTTCACTGAGTTCAGGTTTTATAAGCATCCGGTGAAGCAGAGAGTTATTTTGCGCGGGGATGTTTGGTCTTGAAATATCCACCAACTAGTTGTGAATGCAGCATTAATGCAACTATGTACCTGTTTTAGTAGTGCTTATTTTTTATTTCTTATACTGAGCCGATGGGCCTTTTCCGGTCGATGAAACTAAGATATAAATTTCAAAAAAATATTTTCTACCTTGCATATTTTATATAACGATTGCTTAATAAAAGAAAATTACCAATTTACAATGAAACTCCAAATAAGTATTTCATTTTAGTTTGACACAACACTATTTTAGTTAGGTTTTCATTATTGTAATATTTTATAATTAAGATAGGAAGTTATGTATGTTATTTTTGAAATATTCATGCATACCTATATATATACATATTAAAGTGTTTCTAGAAGATTCTTTTAAATTTTAAGTAAGGAAAGTATATGCACGTTTTTTTATTCATGATGCAACCTGCAATTTTTTTGCTTTAGAAGCTATTTAACCACAATCAAATTTAAAAGAGAAAAGCATTGATATAACAATGAGATTCTCATAAAACGTTCCCACTATTGTTTCGTGGGAAAAATTAAATATTCTTAAATGTGTAGTGCAAATGTGATTCGGTTAGTTCATCGTCCGTGCAAAAATTATTTTATTTCAGCTCTATGTACAGTTTGTTCTTCTCTATGTATGTTTACTTAGATGTATGTATATTACTGTCTTTGATAAATAAATGTTAAAAATTTGAATGAAGCCTATTAATAGATATATTTTTTGTAAATAAATGTGTACCTATATAAGTATATACATAAGTATATACGAGAGTATTTTTGTGTATTTGAAAATCATTTGTGCGTAATATATGTAAGATTCAAAATAAATGTATGATTTCAATTATAGATAAATCATTATTGGTCAAAAATTCCATTGGATCTGTTAATCCCGGTCGAAGGAATGATTTTTCGGTCAATTTAACCTTAGTATAGAGGAATTTCGTAATGAAGTGGAGAAAATCAACAGGACATATTATGCGAGCACGAACACACTACCCAACTTTCTTTTCAGATGTCAGCACATCCAATTAATGAGTCAGCAGAAAGTGATGAAGCGATATGGGGCACAAGAGGTCCAATTCCCTGTTAGTTATAATGAAAAATACTGCAAGTTTATAATACAATGTTATGAGAAGGCGTAAGGCAATTAGATATATATTATACATTATTTGTTCCACAAATTATCTCATCTCAAATAAATGTAAATATAAATATATCATTGGTTTCAATGTTAATCTCGAATTTTTAGTAAATCACTTACTCACAATTTTAACTGGATAGTGATAACTCAATGTATTGTCCTTTATTAAAAGGGAAGGAACGAAAGGAATGAAGGAATTGTTATTCAATTAGAGAGAAAATCAAATTAAAGCGTAACATTGCATTGTAACAATTAACAGATCACAAATTATTACAAATTGGTTAAAAACATTTTAACATTTTATGAAAATACAGTAAGCATTTTCTTTGAAATCAATAATAGACGCATGTGTATATGTAGATGCATAAAAGCGTCAATAGCGTTACCCAAAGAATACCAAATGATGGCATATACGAAAAAAAAGTCACGTCTTCGCCTATGTTCTATACCCAATTTTCAATAATCTTACACTCAATAACTAGGATTAGACAATTTTACATACCCCTTTTTTTGTTCAATCACAAGCAGAATAGGAAGAGGATTTGTAAACATTTACTAGTTTTGTAAATATTTTCATGATTTGTTACTTAACGTTTCTTATACAAAAACTTTTGAATCAAGTTATACATAAGCCTACAAACCGGGACAGAAACAAACAGGAAGTTAATACTCAAAGATACCAACAACTAATATTAGAATATAATAACAAAGAATAAAAATATCTGTATTTGAAATGTCCTTAAAAAATACACTGTGTAATTGTTTATCAACTTTAATTGAAAATTTGTATAAATATATAGATATTATAACATATATTCATATACACACATACACTTGAATATATATATATATATATATATATATATATATATATATATATATATATATATATATATAAACATATATATATATATAGCTCTCCCGCTATTTTCAATAATAGATATATACGTATGTGCATATTCATTTGGAATTAAAAGCATCACTTTTTCGTTTGTTGTTATTTTTCTTTTTCTCATTTGTTTGCCTACATGTTTTGCATGAATTTGAAAAGGTTCAACGTTCCCACTTTAGAACCAGTCACAGAGCACTTGCATATGAATACATTCTGAGTGGGAATATTTGCTACCATCCGAATACGAATTTGTGGTAAAACAGACATAACAAACGTACTCATAAATTGCAGCCATACGTTAATGCATGTATATATACATACAAACATACCTAACAAACATACATAAGCATACTCTTGAATACTACCTATGCATGCTTTATAGATTTATGTAGATATCGACAATTAGTAAACATGTCAAAATATTTCGAAAAAACAGCTTTTTAGTTGTCTCCATTAAAACAAAAATGACTTATTTCTTTCAATCGTATGCATAATGATCAACAAAGAATTATGGCACTTTGTACACAAACTTTATTTTCATGCATTTTGAACAAACAAATCCTTTAAAAGCTTTCCTAAAAAACAGCCGAAATTATACTCAATTTTTTTTATTTTGATTTCCCCTGATGGCACTTTCATTTCACGCCTCCATGAGCGTGTCCATTTAAACGTCCTGTTAGGACAATGTAAACATGAAAAGAGAACAGTGTTGGTGCAGGAGATTTAAGCACAACACTTTGGCTAGCACAAACATTGGCCAACGACACCTTCTCTTTATTTTTATAAGAAAATTACGTTATATTATGCAATCTATAATATAATATGTAAGTATTTAATTTTTTTTATTTGTTTTGTTGTTGCTCTAAATAATTCATTTTATATTTTATGAATTTAAAGAAAATTTGTATTTGGAAAAAAAACATTCGGAATATGTTAAACAACACATTTTAAAAATATATATAACATTTAAAGTCGGAATATTGATAATGAAATTTAGGTTTAAAATGAATTTATTTGTTTTACAGTACATTAAAAGCATTACAAGTCGTGATATATATTAACATTAAGAATTTTAATTAATTGCATTTGTTTCACTTTACCTTATTATCATTTCAATTCCTTTATGACTTTATTCTTTAGACTTTAATCTATTTAAATGTTTCTTTTTTCTTCCTTTAAATTAAGTGACTGAAACTCTAAGCTTCACAGTCAAATTTCATTGAATATAACATTAAGCTAATTTGCCGTGTCAAAAAGGAATCCCTCAGTCATCTTACTTCACCCCATAATATTATTCAGGTTGGTAATAAATAATAAAAATACTTTTGAAGGACGGTGCATTGCTTCTATCCGTTTTGTGAATAAGTAGGCCGCACGTCAACGTACCCTTTTATATTATATGAATTGAAAACGTAAGATGAGAATAGAATGGAAGGGGAATTTAATCATACATTGTGAATTTTTTTTTTTATTAAATTAGCATGCTACAAAACATAAGTATCATATTACAAAAACCATTTAACATAATAAATAGGAAAAATATTTTAAATAAAGAAAAATAATATACAAACTACATATGATGTAGATATGTAATATCCGTAAATTCTTTTTTTTATTTAATTACTTATAGTATTTAATTCATGAAAATGCGATTCGAATTATTTATTCTCTGACGAAAAATTAATCAAAAGACTGAAGCATGGAATGTGACAGAATCCGTGGATGTTGAAAAGATAAAAGCTTCAGCAGAAACGGGCCATCGTTACACTTTCGTTTATATTTTTCTTTGCCCTGTATATGTATGTACATATCCTTTCAGTAAGGTTTCCTGAAGCGCTCTCACAGCTTTAGGGAATTTCATTAATTTTAACCATATAGTTTACTGCTTGTGCATTTATGTCAACATGTTATTGGAAATTAAATTTAGTTCAGTAAAGATGTGTCATTTGATAACGACAAATAAATACACTCAATTTATTAGTATCATATCTTTCGTATAAAATAGAAACAATTAGTTAATTTTAACTTTATTCATGTTGTAAGTCTTAAGTGATAAAATACTTATTGCCCAAAATAAAATCCAAATTGGAAAAAGGACAGATGTGATTATATTATATAACCAATTCCCATATATCTAAAATATAAAAACACAGTATATCATAAATTATATATTAATTAAAGAAACAAACTTACGATGGAGTCTATTAATCCATATGTTAGAGCATCCATTGCTGCATTTAGTGCCTTAATAATCAAATGCGTAAATGAAAGTTCAGGGAATGATAAAGTAGTAAGAAACAAAACTTGTAAATATATTGCTACTAGAGGATTGAATATAAACATAAAGATTACTGTAAGCCACTTTAAGAATTTTGAAGGGCTTGCCTGAACAAAAATTGCCAAAGGGCAACAAGTAGTTGCTAACAATATGCCAAGTGCAAAATTTAAAAGACCAATGACTAGTAAGGCGGAGCCTAAACATAATAAAGCCGCTACGTGCAAAACTTCTAACCCAACTGAATTGAATCGCATAAGAAGCGGTAAAAACATTGCCATAACAATGACGAACGACAGAAACAATGTTACAATAATTGGCGTAGTGGCATCTACAAAGTAACGCTGCATTTCAATCATTAGCGGTAGCAATCTAACAATACCTCCAACAATAAATGATATACACAAAATTATCAAAGTTTGAATGTAAGGAAGTTCGCGGTTTTCATTGGAATTTTTGTTATTGAATGCATTTTCTTCCACGTTTAAATTTAACCATAAAAGAAATGCTTTAATGAATAAAGGAGCAGTCATGAAAACTAGACAGGGCATAAAATCTCCAATAGAAATAAATCTATCGCTTTGGACCAGTATATAAAAAAAGTAGCTTTGGTGAAATCTCTCAAGAAGATTATTTAAGCTCCGAGAAATCCCTTCGACAACCTTTAAAATTGTCAAAGCAGATGTATTTGGTTTATTAGTTGTTCCTTGGTTTCGCTTTATAACTTCAATGGTCAAGGATTCAATCCGATGCTTATGAAATAATCCATGATTCCCGGTAGGGACACCGTTCGCTTGCGTTGTTATCATCGATAAAATATTCCTTATATTCTCTTTAAATGTGTTTGATCCTCTCCGCTTAGTTTTTTGTGTATGCCTGTAGCTTGAACGAAGGCCCTCACGAGTAGCTAATCGTTGTATTAAATTAAACATGTCTAGGTTCGGTAGTTGTCCATTTAAGCCTTCAATTTTTACATCAATATTCTCTGTAGATTAAACATTAGATTTAAATAACGTCGTATTTAGGTTGCGATATCGTACCTGCATCAAAGTCTTGAATTTCTATATTAAGCGCGGCCTGAAGTGCCCCACATCTTGCGGGGAGATTACCACTAAAAAGTACTGAGTGATCCCCTAACCCACCCTCATAATATGCATTTAACCATGCATGCGCACCCAATTGTTCTTGTTCTGTCACCAAAAATATTAAATCTTTGGCCCAATAATTTTTTCCTGGAAGTTGACGGATAAATAAAAAAATATATATAATATTTACATTACTTCTTGCAAATTCTGCAAACGCCAACAGTAGGGGAACGCTGGGTGTTATATCAACATGAACAGAATTGGGAGGACGATAAGGAGCAGAAAACACTATGCCTTCTGTAGAACCAATTCTAGGAGCTCTCAGTATACCGTAGACGTTCTTTCCATGAAAGGTTTTACCACCAGCAAAGGGGTGCATTAAAGTAAAATTTTGAACATGGGTTTCTAAGCCTATTTGTTTCATTTTGGCTTGTACCCAACTATATGGCATATTAGCTCTGTGGTTATCCCTCTCTTTCTTTAATTCTTCTAAAAATGATTGTGCCAAACGCCCTGAGTCGTGTTTAAGTTCTGAATATACAAGGCCTAGAAATATTTTGAAATAAATATTTATATATATATATTTTTTTCTTTTTAATTATATATCAGTTATCAAACACCTGGTGATAGAGCGTTTTCCGACAAATATGTTGAATGGTTAAAATTCGGATGTCCCAAACATATGAACCAGATACCCCCAATTATATATATTGCAAATGAAATTTTTCTGTTATGTTTTATAAGATTGCGACCAAATTTATTTTTATGGTTTAACGAAGGATTGGTTAAAAGACCCATTATGTCAGGTAATTTACACCGGAATGACCGGAACCGAGTGAATTGCTTCGGCAAATTTGTTTATCTGTCAAAACTTAAAAAAATAAAATGTCACGTTTGAAAGATAAATAATGGGATATTCCTTGATAAAAGAGTTGCCAATATTCAAAAATTATAAACTAGTATGCATAGAGACGGTAGCTACTTTCAATTTTAATTTAATTAATAAAACCACACTAATCACCATGAAACACTTTATTATTTATATATTTATATTTCTTCTTATCTTAATAAAAAAAAATTATATGAAGAATGCAAATTTACGCGTATATCAGCAAAATAGAAGGCAGAAATTACTTTTAGATTTGACAATAGGTAGAATAATTTTCAGAAATAAGAAATCCCGTTATTTTGAACACACACAAAGAAATAATTTTCCATCATGAAAGTGGCAAAAGCCATTTCGTAGCGATTCGGTGATAGTTCGCACTTGATTGCGTATATAAAGAAAATTTCTAATTTCGTTTACTAAAAATTTAAGCTCCAAAAGAATATTAAACTACTAAAATCGAGCTGTTTTTAATTTCTTTTAAATGGCTGAAGTTGCTAATATGCCAAAGGCATCAGTCCCGGACCACTCATCGGTTTCAGTGACTGCTATAGCTGCCGACATATCTAAAGAATCTCCAAAAAATGAGGTAATTAAATATTGTATATTTCATAAATTAATTTTTCTAACGGATCACGAGTGTAAATCAAAAGTAAAATTTAGAATAAAAGTATATATCACTAACATAAAAAGGTACCTAATTAAAATGAAAGTTTGACGCTGACTGACGTTTAATCGTTGGATTATATGACCTCGTTTCCAATTATGATATACGCCGCGGATGGTATATTTTACTATTTTAATGAAGTGAAAGAATAAACTTTTCGTTTTTGGAATATTTATCCTTTATTAGTATAAGCGTGCTAAGTATACCTAAATATATATATATAAATATATGTATTTTATTTTTTAATAACGTTGAAGGTGGGCGATTTATCATCAGGCAGCCAGCTAGGAACTTCGCCAAATCAGGAGAAATCTAGTAATTCTCATCATCACGACTCGGAATATGACACAGCAAGTGATCTAGAGGGTGGTGCCCATGATGATTACGATGATGAAGACGGTGAAGAAGAAGAGGACGAAGATAGCAACGATGATGTGGGAAATACTGATACTGACAGCATTGAATATGATGTCGAACGACAACGAGGCGATGGACAGGAGCAAATTGATTACTTGAAGAAAGTGGATGAGGACAGAAGCAATCCACAATATATTCCAAAAAAGGGTACTTTTTATGAACACGATGACAGGACAGCTGACGAGCCGTAAGATTAACTGATACTAATGCTTTAAGGTACACGAAAAAATTATCTTTTAGGGAAGCAAATGTTTTACAGATTGTTGAAAGCAGCGAAGTTGGTGAAAATAAATCAACTTCTCCGACAATTTCCCAAGCTTCTAAAACTATGAAAAAATGGCAACCTGCATCAGGAATAGATCGCTGGTCCCACGATCGATTTGATGCTACTGAGCAGGCCCCAAAATCACGGGCGGAACTTGTATCTGCTTATGGGTAATTGAAATTTCAATTCAATTGTAATATATATCCGTATATTATTAATAGACCAATTTAAACATCAAATTGTAGATATGATATAAGAAATGAAGATGGTCCCCCAAGAGCAAGAAGGCGCCGCCGATATGCAAGGGGACCAAGTAAATACTCGAGAAATTGGGAGGATGAAACAGCGTATATTAAAGCAAGTAATACTCAGAGAAAGCCTCCTAGACCAGAAGACTTTCCTGCATTGGAGGAAAGACAGAAAGCACGTAAATCCCGAAGCCACCGTGATGAGAAAGAAAACCGCTTTGATCGACAACAATTGGAACGCTCCAGACTAGTTTCACAGCAGTCATCAAACAGGGAAAACAAGGATCAGAAAAAAATGGGTGGGAATGCCAAAAACTATAAAATTAACTCCAAGCAGTCACCTATGGAGTTTAAGAACAAGAATCGTTCTAGCGCGAGTACAGCAGCTATCAGTTCAAGTACAAGCCGTTTAGGTAAAACTATGGATAAAGATGCAAATATTAACAGACCAATAAGTCAGTCAATTGAAAATAATGAAGAACATACAAACATTCAAAAGACAACAGCGAGCAATAAAACCTCAAGTATACAGCATACTTCCAAATTAATTAATTCATCTTATAACGGCTATGAACAACGTCAATTGAACGAACAGATTCAAAATGTGCACACAAATTCCAATACTGGTGGCTATATCAACCGCGATTTAACAGCTGAAAAATTTTCATCTAATCATATCCATAATCGTCAGCCAGTAAATACCCAAAATACTTCAAACTTATCAGCACGTTTGCAACAAGCCCAAAATCGCAATGATCCTAGCCATGTTGGAAGTATACAAATGCATACCTTGGCAAATCAGCAAAGCACTCAAGGTGGGAATCAGATGAATATGCAGAACACAATAATAGATGTGCAGCAGCAGCACCAAAATTCATCGCAGACTGTTAGTCAACAGGAACAAGCGCGAACAAAGCGTTACTCTAGTTTGAGACAAAGGTCTCAACAAGATAATACCTCGAGCGTATCAAACAATCAACACATGGATCAGCATACCTTGCAACAATTACATTTGCAGCAAGACGTACAACAGCAACAAATTGCAACAAATGTTCACCCCTCCCAACAGATAATGATACAAGATCAACATTTATTGCAAGCAAATTTAATGCAGCTATATCATCAGGAAAATCTCCAAGCGCAAATGCAAGCCCTCCAAGTGTCTGGGATGTCTCAAGTATCGGCGCCTCAACAAACTGGTGTTGGAAAACAACAATATTCCTCAATTCAACAACAGTATTCAACCGGGCCTTCAGCGCAAACTGCTGCTTATTATGCACCAACTACATCAGACTATAACGCAACACCAGCAGCTTCCGGGCCGACACAAGCTCAGTACCCTCAGCAAGCCACAGCATTTATACAAACTCCGCCGCCTACAGCCCCACTTGCCTTTGCTGCGACTCCTCAACAACCTCTTAATCAAAATACTTTGGCCCCACCCATAACAGTTTCAGCTACAGCTCAGGTGCCTTCAGGTTCTGTGAACTACGTGCAGACTGCTCCACAGAATCCTGTAGCTGCCTCTGCTGCCAATTATCCAAATTTCGGCAACTACCAAAATTTCAATACCGTTGGTGGCACAACATATTTTGTTCCTTCACCGCAAGCAACAACTAGGTCCGTCGTATTGCAACAAAGACGTCCAACAAATGCAATTCCTATACTACCGCCCTCAGAAAAGACTAAACGCTCGCAAGAGAACAAAGAAGAAGACTCCAAAATAAGTACCGCGTCTGGAGGGACAGCTAATGCGCCTATAGGAAGTGCAGAGAATATTGATCACATTTTAGACAACATGTTTGTGCAGAGGCAGCCATATCAGCCACAAACTCGGAAAAGTGCCTCACCACCGAGTGAAGATGGTAACAAGTTAACAGCTGCAGCTTCTTCAGCACATGGTGAATGTATACCCGGAAAACTTCAAACACAAAATACGTCTGCTGTGGGTATCTTTTTATTTTTTCTACTATTTAACAGTGACATACTTCTCAATTTAATTAGAATGTGACTCTTCAAGATGTTGACGCTTCTACAAAGACTTCGGAGGAACAGTGTCAGACTGCAATAGCAATAACAAACGCAGAAGACTCCGGTTCGAAACTTTCGGATGGCCTTGTTTTAGAAGAAACAATTATTCACCAGTAATAGCTAACCAGTTCATAATATATTTTTTTATTTTACTTGTTAATTTAACTTGATTCTATTATCAACATTAATTTATGCTTTTTTTTCATTCAGTGTGAAATGAATAGTAAACTATTGCAAATTCTTATGTATAACATAAGCAAGCTATGTGAATTTTTGTTCTCTCCAATTTAAATATAAATAAGAATATTTAATTACGTGGATTTAATTATTTAAAAAAAAAATGTAAAAGAATTTTTTGAAATACATGAATATACATTTATTGAAATAATACATAGATATTTAAATAAGAATTTGAGCAGAAATTTACTGTTATGACTTGTTTTTATTTTCTAATTGATTAGATCATTTAATAAACAGCGAAATGAACCCGCTATATATTAGATAAACATAACAAGAAAGTCAACTTTGCTCAACCCACTCCTGAGACAAGCATTGTTGAGTTTTTTAGCATCCCATAAAATTATTTTATAATTAATAACTTAAATGTGTCCCCAATTTAGACAAAGCGGTTATTAACTTTTGATTATGTGCATGCAAGTGCGTCAGTACGCAACGAAACATTGCACGTTAATCATATTAATGGTAACGGGTCATCAAAAGGCGATAGCTCTTTTACCAAATGAAATGCAAGACTTAGGATAGGGCTAACGGATAAAATGAGTATCGCAATCTTCGTTGTATAAGATAATCAAGAATAGGAAAAATTAGTTCTCTTATCATTTTAAGCCATACACATGCACTTTGTGAATTTTAAAACCGAATTGACAAATCAAGTGTGTGAATTGTAATCTATCAAGCTTTTACGCTATGGGTGTGTTCGAAGAATAAATACGTTTATAACTATCTATATTTATCTCTTTGAAATAGATAGTTAATATATATTGCAATACAATAATCTTTTTCTTTATTAGACATAATCTAAAATATAGTATAACTGAAAACAAACGGAACAAAAATTATATATAATTTTGTTCTTTAAGCCCGACTTAATGTGAAACTGCTTTAAAGAATGTGAAACAGAGTCAACACACGCATACATATTAAGGTGTATGAAGATGGGCATATTCATGTGCAGGTACCATCAGTTTGTGTTTCTTAGTTGAATTCTTTCGTAAAGTGTCAAATCACATCTTTTTACTGAAATCAAACACTTTTAATATAAAGAAACATTGATAACAATGGTAAAAAATAACATATTGTGAATTTCACAAAATTTATTAATTAAGAATTTTCAATTTAACCGCAGAATTAACCAAAATACGATTCGGGTCCATGGCACTACAAATAATACCCACACAGTAAAATCTGGATAATAATAACAAAAAAGAAAAATTATAAACTCTCACATTCCAACTATATTTATCACAAATGTCCTACGGTCTTACTTTTTCTAAATTGAATTCATTAAAGATATAATCTTTATTGATTTCTAAGAATATAGCAGCGGATGAAGTCACACTCAACAGTACTGTTGTATTCATGTCACTAAAATGATTCTTTATGGAAATATAAAAAAAACGCTATTTTGAGAAAATATGGAAAATATGACATAGATTACTAAGCAAAGATATAAGCATATCTCCTGACACGTTGATGAAAGTTGAGAATTTACACAGAATGACCGAGTTCTTGCCGTTATGCGATGTCCTTTTTAATGTGATATCTTTAGCTGGATACTTTTGTGATGTTGTTTTTGATATAGTCCTTGGCTATGCACTTTTGGAACGTGGGTGTATTGGCTACTTTACAGTTGTTATTTGTTTAGTGTTTTCGTCACTAATAATTTCGCAAGTTGTTTCTTTCCGATGGTACTTGAACAGTATGAGGCACACTAAAGAGATTAATTCAACCCCAATAGATACGAATGCTAATCCACAGAATAAGGATAAAAAAGAAACAACTGAAGAGACGAGCGCTGCCTTCACTGTACGGATCAAAACGTATTCTATTGTAGCTATCCATATAATCCAATGTGGTGTATTATGGAGGTATGCTAAGTTATTTGTTCCTGTTAATTTAAGGCGTGTTAAACATGAAGTCCGTGATTTGTGCATGTTGCGGTTGGTACATGGCTTTTGCGAAGCTGCGCCGATGTTGCTCCTGCAGCTTTATTTACTCATTACTATACAAGGAGATAGCAAGTTCCTCTCGGAAGGATCAGAGTTAAAGCTTAAAACATTAAACGGAAAAATGTATTCGTCCGGAATGGTTGTCACCCAACAGAAAAACATAGCACAGCAGCAAACGGAAAAAACATTCAAAGACTTGAACATGGTATCCGCATCACTTTCTTTATTTAGTGTATGCTGGGCTCTGGCTAGTTTTAGTAAAAATGTTCGATTACAAAATGTTCATCGCCTAGTTCTTACTTGGCTAGGAGTTATATTCCAGTTTATATGGCGACTGGGTACGGTTACATCTAGGATGGCATCACTAACGGTTTATGCATCAGTTTACAAATATTGGGTGTTTTTGGTTATAACATTACATTGGTTTTCAATGTTACTGTGGCTCATATCTCCAAAAAATGTCTTTCACGGGGAGAGGATATCGAAAGTGCGGAAAACAGTTTTATCAGCAATGATTGCATTTGTCTACATATTTGCGTATATTAATCTGCAAGAAGTAAAGCATAGACAAAAAATGTTTACATTTTATGCTGTTATGTTCCTTGAAAACGTCTTACTTGTATGTCTTTGGGCGGTTGGAATATGGGAATACAAGGCGAAAGGCTGGCACGTAATTCCGTTGCTTATTTTAGGGTCTTTCGTTCTAGGAATAATTTTTATGCTATTATATTATAGGCAAGTACATAAATATTTTTTCTGTCATTAAAAATAATATTATTTAAATATTACTGCAGATTTTTTCACGTTCGACGTCTAAATTGGGAATCTGGTGGCCGGTATCCATACAGCGAAAACAAAGTCAGTAACAACAGAAAAAGCTGTAAAACTGATGTTTCGAATGGACATCCCGCTATTGCGGGTGTCTTTAACTGCCGATTTACAAACCCAGTTGGAAAGTAAGTGACATGAGACATACATAGGTACACAAGAGGTGAATAATGAATTTTTATTGGCAACATCTAGTTCGGCTACCAAAAGAAAAAAAAAGAAACCCACAACGTTTATTCCACCGCCAAATTTAAGATACAACTCCCAACTTGGAACTTCAGTCAATGTCAATAGCGCAGCGATCGTAATGCCTTTTTGGAGAAGACCGCTTTCACGTTCCCAAGCTGGATCAAGTGAAAATGAGGGTAGCAGTGCCGGTTCACGGGTCAATATACATCAAAAATTACAAGAAAAAAAACAAAAACAGTTGGCTGAGTTAAAAATCATTGAAGAAGAAATCAAACAAGGAAAATTAGGTGGGCCAGTAACAAGTACTCTGAGCTCGGGGGATGATGGAAGAGCTTCCCTACCCAGGCAACCAATACCAAGAGTAAAAAAACATACAAATATTCTGGATCCAATGGAATGGTGTTCTGTAGACACCCATACATTAGAAAAAAACTTTAATGACTTTTCTGAAGTAAACAATATCAATAAATATTGTGCTGACGAGTTATACTCCTCGTTCGGCTTAAGTGGTATTAATATACCAGCTCTCGAACAACAAAAAGCAATCTTAAAAACGGTGAGCACTACAATACCCTCATCGTCTCAGCTTTCTGCTGCAGAAAGCAATTCACTTACTCGTCTCGCGGTTCATGGCAGAGGAAAACTACATAATGTACCTTTGAATTCTCTTGTATTCGAAAATTACAGAAATACTCGACATAATGTCGATGAAAAGATAGAACATATAAGTCGTCAAAATATTTTCCTAGATATTAATCACCCCCGGCAGATTTCTGGTACATATAGCAGTCACACTGTTGAAAATCCTAAAGGGGTAGTAGACGGAGGTTTTCCTTTTCCATATAACGTCTTACCTCCACCCAGATCTAAGCTAGATAGTCGATCAACGCCGGCGGCGCCTTCGATTACAATCTCTCAAAACCAACAGGCACTACATTCGCAAAATAATGCTTCTGATTTTTTGTCAAAGTTTGCACAACGACAATACCAAAGGGCAAAGACACCAGAAGTTCTTTTAGCACCTCATTATCTTGATAATTCAAGAGTGTATTATGATTGGGTTGGTAGGGAACACCCTTACAGGTACAGTTTTTACCATCTTATTAGCTTTTCTTAAATATCTATTATATTAAAGGATTAATAATAGTTGTGAACGTATCAGCAGTGGTGAAGAAAATCTTGAAATTTCGGCAGCAGATGATAGTGTAATTGGACTTAATCAACAAACAGGTCACCGTGTCCCATCTGACATTGACAGCCAAGTACAATTGTAGTTTAAATAAAAACCTCATATAAATTCATAACATTTAATATTTTCAGGTGTCACTACCTCGCTCTTACACATTACCAAGAGAATTTAAGTATTACCGCCGAAATAAGCAAAAAAAAATAATTAAGGCTGAAAATTTTATTACAAGCACAAATAGTAGTGATGGTAAGTTTTCTTAAACCTTATATTCAGGTTTATTTAAAAAAACTTCCTTTTTAGGTGATGTTGATAGCGCTGATGAAAACGAATCCGACCTTAATTCACACTCAGAAAATTCACAAAGTAAAACTGTTGAAGCGCATAATTCAAGACTAGCTAACGCCTTCCGTAACTTAGATGGTGATTTGAATCAAAATAGACTTTTAATAGCAAACAAACCTTTAAATCAGCAAGGATATCCGCTTCATAAACTTCAAAATTTTCAAATTGGTAGCAGTAATAGTAAAACCACATCACCATTAAATGATGAACCTTCTTTGGCAGTTAACAATTTAGACTTGATTAGTGGTGTTGTCGACGGACATTTTTCACAGTTTTCAAATCGCCCACGTGTAAGAATATACGCGCTCTCTAAGGGAACCGGCAGTCATTTGCCGTATTCAAGACATGAGACCAAGCTTTGACATAGTTTGCATTGTATCAATCAATTTTATTCATAAATCTATGTAATCATAAATTTTTGAAAAATTTTATAAAATAGATATATTCTGCTTTTTTTATTTACAAAATGTGTGTACTTCGACAATTTGATAACAACATTAATAAAATTAAATATAACACGAATGTATCTTTGTTTATAGATCATCATCGCCAATTCCTTCAAATGCTTCATTATGTACGGATTCTCGTCCATTTCGAAATAACACTGCTGTAGACATTTTGTTTTTAATTTTTTTTCGCATTGAAAGAAAATTTGACTGTGATTGCAAAGGTAAGTCAGTATCATTATTCTAGAAGGGAATACGCTAATTAACTAAAAAAGATACAAGCAAAAATTTACTTACCATATTACATATGGCATCCGACTCACGAGAATCGTAAATATGATTTCTTGAGCTACCGTCCCTGCTTATGTACGAAATGGGTTGGTACGGTGTGTCTTCGTACTAATAATAAGAAATAAACATTTTAAATTCAATAATTTTTAAATTACTGTTTTGTATACCTTATGAATGTACTGTTTTCCGTCTTTTTGGTGAATGAGTTCATCTACTATGCTTTGCAAGCAAACAGACATAAGCATTGCTTGTTCGCTGGCAATCGTTATCCATTTGAGAGAATTTTTGGACATTAAATATTCAAATGATAGTTCTAAATTCTGCACTTGATTTTCTAAAGAGGATGGATTTTCTTCTTGCTATAAAAAAGATCAATTAAAAATGCTTACAACAGTATATGTAATATTACATTATGAAGGGTCGTTACTCTCCAGCATCGCATACGAGTAACACGGAATTTAGTTTCCTGTATTTTGTGATTTGAATGCGAACGAAGACTTAGTTCCCTGTTGCCGATGGTTATATTAGCTATGTTGTTTGCATCAGGGTAATCAACTATAGCATTTGAAAACTGAAGACAGCCATATGATGGAAGATTTCTAGCAATTTCTAGATACTATAGAAAATATTATAAACATTTCATATTTCATTTAATATTGTGGGAAGGAAAAAGAAATACCTCCTTTTTATTTCCTCTCTCTTGAAGACTACGTAGCTTCATCTTAATCTCAGGATTTACTATAATCCAATCCCGTTCAATGTCGCTTACAGTTTGAATAAATAGCAAATTTAAAGCAATCTTGTCTTGCATTAATTGAATATCATAACAAGGGTCCCAGTAACTGTTAATAGAAATGTTATCCTTTTTTGAAAAGTTATGATTTGGGAAAATGTTAACTACCTTTTTCGTATAATTATCTGACATTCCTCAGACATACGTTGGGATATATAAGGTGATTCGAAATCCATCAGCTTTCTCGTAAGAGTGATTCCTCCCTCATTATCTTTTCTCATCAGGAAAAGCGAAAAAAAATGTACGTAATTATACGATAATTCAATATTTTCGCACAATTTTGAAAGGACTTTGAAGGAGTATTCATTTGTAAAACAATTTACAGATATCCTGTAACCATTTAAAAGATAAACGTCTAAGGTTATTTCTCTTGTATCAATGCATGCAGATTCTTGTTGTGCATTTAAAAGAAAAGTTCTTAGCAATTCCGATTTTGATACAATATGATCCTGTCCGATTATTTGAACGTAATGCTCAAGCGATGCTCTTCGTTGTTCTACTTGATTATTTGTTAAGGGGAGTAACTTTTTGGGTGGAAATGGTGGAAGTGTCACATTTGGAACAGACGAAAATGTTCGCTTGATTTGTTCATGAAGGCTGTGTAACTGCTTGTATCGTAGACAACAATGAAAACTTCCGTTTATGTGAATATTAAAACCCTAAAAGTATAATTATATAAATCAAATTTTGTTTCCAATATTTTCAAATAAGTATGTAAATACATATTAAAAACATACAATAGTCTTATTCAAGTTAAAAAGAAATTTATAAACAATAATAATTTACCGTGTAGTTAGATCCAGTTGTATCATTGTAGAATTCTTGTGTATCCGGGATCGAAAAATGCATTTTTATAATTGCTTGAAAAATATCGGTAAACTGAAATTATATGAACAGATATGCACAAACATAATCATTTTCGATAACTTTACTAGGGTTTATTAAAACCCTAGTAAAATTATCGAAAAGCAAATTACGTACAAATTGTAAAAAAGAAATATTTCATTACTTAAATTACACCGGCAGTACACCTATGCCTTTAGACATTGCGTTTAATTATAATGTGCACCAATAATGAGTATAATGAATAGCCTCACCCAAGAATTTATGATAGATTAACAAACAATTGAACTTCTTAGTAAACGTAATAATATTTGACAGAACATTGGTTCTGTCTCATTCGACAAACATTATATAATCGTACTTAAATCTGTATAAACTTCTTTTACAAATCTGTATAAAATTCTTCAACAATGTTTAACATCTATTGTAATCCAAAATGTTGCATACAAATAATAAAGAAGGTTATAGAATACGTTTTATTACTTAAGGTACTTAAAGTTTGTATATTTGTGGATGAAATTAATAAAATGAACAGAATTACAGCAAGTGCTTGCACTTGAACCTTTGCCCTGAAATAAGAGAAAACTTTCTCTTACTCTCTTAAAATTGATGTGTAATACAAAAAGAAAAGCAATCGTGTCGGAAGATAACAGTGCAGTCAGTGCGGTGCGGCAGTCGTCCATTTTGGGTCGTCCTATTTGTCTAGGCTTAAGTTTGTGAATGAGTACTCTCGGGTATTGTAAGAAAATTTATTAAAAACAGAGAACTAAATTTAATATTTGAGTGTGTTAGGTGCTTTGTTATAGTTTCAAATATATACAAACTGAAAGATAACCTATTTTTTTCCCTTAAGTTAAAGTGGTTTTTAAAATGCAATTATTTACTTGTGCAACATCGTGCTTTTTTTTTTAACAAGTTCGCATTTCATGAACTCATTGTCAGGATCAAGCCAAATAATTTCTAAGCATTATGTAAAAAAGTTCTTTACAAAACATATAGTAGATTTTGATAAGTACTTTAGTTTTTTTTTGATAACACTGAAGTTAGTATAGTTTATTGCTTACCAAGTGAATTTATGTATGTTCTAAAAATGTTCGGACCAAATCCCGTGGGATTATTTTAATAAGTATTGTAAATGAATTTATATTGATTTTTTTGGCCTGTGAAACTAGGGAGTAGCTATGTGCATATCGACCGGTTAAATTAAATTCTTAATTAAAGTTGGCGTCATAAGTGAGTAAGCATCTAAGAAGTTAAAGTTCTCAATTAAGGGATGTACCAATTTCGTGTGTACATTTTTAAGCAGAGGTTACACATAAAGTGGTTCATGAATCTAATACAATAACTTAGGTATAGCTGAAAAATGACGTGTTTTTTTAAAATTACACCGATGAGGCACCTGAAACAATATAAGTATATACACAGTTTCTTCATCAATCTAAAAAAATTTAATTGTAATAAAATGCTGCGAAATGTGACAACATGGTGAAAAAGAATAAGATTTGCACAATAAAAAATGGTCATGTCAATAAATTTTTACAGATCATCAAAACATAGAATTATTTTTTTATGTTTTTTTTAATAATAATTCCTGCAGTATAAAAATAATGTTTTTTTTTTTAAATAGTTTTAAATAATGTTCAAAAGTTTATTTTTATATATTCATCTACTTTTGTTAGTTCTTCAATCTATTAAACGTCGACATTTAAATTAAATAAATTTCTGACTGCATAGTTTTCTCACAATATGCTGTTTAAAAACCTTCACTATTGTGGATTAAAAGGACGATAACACAAGGATTTCCTACGTAATTCTTACGTAAATATATTTATCCTTGTTCAAGGCTGGACTTAAAATAGTAAAGTAATAATATATTGACACCACGGCGTCCAAACCGCAATATTTTAGCAGAAAAAGAAGAGTATATGCATCCACCGGAAGCACGTCGAATATTATGATGGATCGGGAGAGCCTTAGCGAATGGGCTAAGGATAAACCACTCAGTATTTTGCAGCTGGATCCCGCTGATCGCGCAGTATTACGGATAGCCGGTAAGAATTTTAATGAGATTAAACACTTTGCAAAGAATACTAGGAAAAAAATAAATAAAAAAGTATATTTGAAATTAAGACAGACCAACAATGATTTACATTTCACATTCAATTAAAGATCTTTTCTACCAAATGTCTCCGAACGTCTGGAAAACGTTTTTTTAAAAGCTTGCACTTAAGAAGAAATAGGAATGTCCACTCTAAAGCAATTTTTGAGGAATATTTCCACTTGAATATCCATTAAAGTGAACAAATTTAAGCCGATTGGCACCTCGTCAATATAATACGTTATACATTCTTTAGAAAGCGTTATTAAAATTTTATTTTTGAAATAAATACATATTTAATTATGATAAGTTTACTCATAATCACATTTTCTCATGAAGGTTTCTTTAATTAGATTAAGTTTATTAAAGTTTTTATTAAGTTTTCTTTTTAAGTTATAATACGATTTATAAAAAAGCTGTTTTTCCCATACCTTTATACAAAAGCATATAAGTAAGTATTTAAAAATAAAATCAGTATATATGATTATATTTGTATATATCACCGACGTTTTTCCTGAACCTATCCCAAACTTACAAGATTCTTTTCCTGTAGGATGGTGTCATCAATATGATTCATGCGTAAGATTTTCAAATGCAATAAAACAAGCCAAAAATACGCGAGAAAGAGAGGAAGAAATTCCAATAGAAAGAAGAAATGTATAACGATGCAAGGAAAAAAAGTTCATTGCCCTGATATAAAGCGAATAATAGCAGTACTGTATTAATACTGATATAAGCAAAAATTTTCATTGTTTACGAAGAGGTTACAATTTCTATGACGTTGGAAGCATTCATATATTACAATTTTAGAAAATAGAATATATTAAGTAATAATTGTCATACATAAAGCTTACTTAAATGTTTAGAACTTGAAAAAGTGGTCTAAATATATCCTAAAAAACAAAAACATCAAACAAACAAAACCTACAAAAAAAAGCTTTTCAGGAAAAGAATAGCTTTTTTGTTTCTCTTTAACAAGAAATGTGACTGCATTTCTCTACCTATATTTATATATTGAAACATTATTAGTTGTCTGGTTTCTTCGGCACGTGACCAAAGTTTCTGCTTGGAGATAGAATAATTAAATTTTTATTCATGCTTATAAATACTGAACTCTTACCGAAGTATTGATATTATTAACCGTCGGTTTTATTTGTTTTAATAAAATACAATTTTGGATGGGTGAGGACCGGATATATGTATATACACTTTAGTATCAATAAATGTCTTTGATTTTGTCAACATTACTCTTATCAGAGATTTCAGTTAGCATTTTTCTTATCGAGACGGCCTTTAGAAAATCGAGCCTAAGGACTGCTTGGCGGATATAATGTAAGCTTAAGAACACTTGGGTACATATATATGTAAAGATGTGAAACACTCTCCTTAAGTCTGTATTGCAAACAATTTTGTAATGAATTTGTATGTTTTACAAGATATGTATTTAATATTATTAATGATTTTGTGAAAAAAACCTAAGTCGTACGGTGCTTACATTTCAAACTGATACTACTTTCTACTTGGAGTCGATACCGCTACTTGTCAGCCAATAGCACATTTGTATTCAGTGTGTACCACAACAAGAAGTACTAATAAAAATTACAATCTTCACCCAACTAGCGCGGAAATTTTAACTTGAATTTATCTGCATTAATCGTTCCTGATTTCCGAACGAATACCTTTCATCATGTGTTTATGACTACGTAAAGAGAAAAATATTTATGTAGAAGCATTCATCAGAGTAGATTTTCTGGGTTCCCTGGTATACGTTCAATAGGAATCTTTTAGTTAAATATGTTTAGTATCAAAACTGGTTTGTACTAGGGTGGTTGAAACTTGCTTCAGAAGCGCGTTGAAAATAAAGCTAAATAATATCGTTATGTCGTTTTGAATTTTATTGTTTCACATAAAGTGCTGATGTGATTAATTATATCAATGAAGTAAAAAATCAAAAAACAACAAGTGTATTTATATGTTGAGAGGTTTCAATTTTCAAGTTAATTTTTTGTTTTTATCTGAGTGAAATTTGGATTTAAGATATACATCAAATTATATTGTACCAGTTATTGACGTCTCATATACATGTATTTATTGTTGTGTCAAAATAATGTCATTTTCAACTTTATTCCTCTGCAAAATAAATATACATTCCTAAGTTTACACAGTGATTCAGACTTTGAAATGGAATGTCGTTGAGAGTTCTTGTGAATTACTGTGATTTTCAGACGTTTCCGATGAGAACGACAAGAATGAATAAAGTATTGTGTAGATATGTGCTTAACAATTGTTTTCAAAATAACAGAGTACCATTGATTTAAACAAAATAATATATTAAGAATTGCAAAAAATGAAGGGCTCACATAGCAGTTATTTCCTTATAAAGTAAAAAATAAGTCTTTCTAGGATACCATATATACGGTTACAGCTTACTCTCACCTTAAAATTTATATAATCAGCGGAATCAATGAATTTAAATAAGCAGATATAGATTAGGTGTAAGTAAGCATTGAAAGTTAAAGTGGGAAGTCTAACGCCGACGTCTAACCGCCCACATATAAAAAATAGAACAGGTTACCTAATATGGCTGAATGAGATCGTTGTTTTCCATCTGTTTAGTAATTGATGTGTCATTGGTTTCAAAATAATTCACTGAGTAACGATTTTACCGTACACATATATGTATTCCCTGTGGGTTACCTTCGAAGACACATACTTACAATAATTTTAGAGTTAAAAAACCACGTATTTATTTAAGCAGTCAGTTTGTTTGAATGTATTTCATTAAATTGTTTTAAACGGCTGGTTTTGTTTTGTAGTTCTGATAATACAAATTCAATTTACACTTTTTGTTCTACTAAAAAAACAAGAATATATATCAAGTGTAATTAATTGAAAAATAGAAAATGTTTTCTTATTATCAAGAGACATTTGGCAGACAAGAGGTTCTTTCTGTTGAGATAAAAGGAACCGATTAAAAACCAATTTGAGACAATATTTTTTGTCTTACTTTCAGTTTCTTTTACCAAGTAAAAGGTAAATCATGTGATATCATTACCAGTCTTTTTAAACGTATGTCAAGTCTTGTCTATGGACCCTCTATGTTATTTGACGTCATTTTATTATTCAGGAGTGACGTCATTTGTGCAATATTACACACAAATACAATTGATTTATTCTCACAAATTAAGTGAGATATGTTGGAGAAAAACTAACTTCTTCGTATCTATACACACAATGCATGTACCACTTTCTCATTGTATTTGTATTTTATACCTGTTCTGATCAATCTGATCATCCACAACTAGAGGCCCATTCATGTCATTTCTTATGGTTTCTCCTTATTTTTACGTGTACATGCTTATGCATGGGTCTTTCTTCGAGTTTATATTCTGTGATAGTGTAGGTTCAAATATGGTGGTGTTCAGCATTTAGATATTGGGAACTGGGCTTTCTTGAATCAAAGCGTTTTGTTGTGTTTAGTTCCATTATAAATTTGAAGCTGGAAGGTGTTATTCTCTTGGACGTGTACTATTTTTTTTTTGAATAAATATAACCTAAACTATGTATAATTTGCCCATTGAGAAAATGAAAAAAGCTTTGTATAATCTGCAAGCGTATTTGAAAATAATAGAATGAGGAAAAGAAAATGCATTTGCCAACCTGTTCAGTTCTGAATGTTTTAATGTGAATATCTATTGTGTGTTATGTGGCAGTACTAAAAAGTTTTATATAGAAGCGTTTTCAATAATAGTCTCATTTTAAGATAAAAAAATGAAGTGTTGTAAGTGAACATTTTAAAAATAATAAAACATATCACATCGCGCAATACGTGTTTATACTTTCTTACAAGCATTATATACTTAATCAAATATGTATATGGAGCAAACATGACGTGTATTATGTATTGGCAAATAAATGTACCCAATAACTTAAAACCTCCAATCGTGACGTGAAGTGACTATATTTTGCACAATTTTTATATGGTTATTGATATTAAGTGCGTTTTTCCCATTTCTTAGAATTGTATCAGTGATAAAACAAATGTTACTCACACATGTGGCTTATAAAATAGAATTCTACTAGTACCGGATTCGCTTAACATATTATGAACATTTTATTGAATTAACAGTCAAACAACCCCTTGCATATAATTGAAACCAAGGCAATGAACACGAATTCGAGAGCATGGGAAATTTACTTCTTGTGAAGTGTGCTGCATCATATTTGGATCCAAAAATAAAAATTATAGATCCACTACACAATTTCGCTTTTATGGTTCACTGTCCAGTGGTTCAATAACCCTTCTGTCAGGATATATTAGAATAATATTACCAATTAAACAAACGATGTTTTTTTGTAAAAAAGATTTTTGTGTTCTGACACAAGGGTAAAATTTGTAATATAATAATATATGTATTTCAGCTTTGCACGTTCGTTCTCTTCTTGGGACAGAATATGAAAGGGATTTATTAAATAGTCTCACATATAACTTGTAAAAGAAATGTTTCTGTAGAAAATACAAAAATAAATTTTATTTAGGAGTGCCATTCAAGGAGTGATTCTTATGAAAATAATAGAAAAAAAAAACATTCAAAAGTGTTTATTGTTTGTGATAACAATTTAACAGGTATTAATTATAGTGCCATTAGGTTAAAATAGGATTATTAAAGACATTTACAAAACATAAAAAATGACTACTCAGTCGTATTACAAAGATCGGTTGGGATTTGATCCCAGAGAAGCACTTTTTGAGCCTCCTAGTCCACCCGGAAAAGATGGGCGTTATCACCACAATCACAGTCAACAACAGCGAATCTCAATTTCGCCAGGAAGAAATGACCACGAGCATCCATACGAAACAAGTCCTGCTAAAAAAGCAAAACAGGGAACCCCACAAGGTGGCTACGAGGATGCTTTAACACAATTTAAAGGTACCATGTCAATTTGGGAGTATTTTATCGAAAATTGGGATATTGTATGTAAGTCACCAAACTCAGATTTTTTATAAACATCATTGTTTTGTTTTAAAAAAGTTTGTTAAAATTGTCGACAGCAGCGTGAAATAACACTTTATCCCCTGTTATTTTAATAACCCGTAGAATTTTTTTGTTTCTATATATACTATCCATTTCGCTGATAGTGAGTCACATATTTGCAGAGTTCACTCGTTTTTTTTTAACTAAACGTTTTTCTATTTGCGTGCATCACGATTAAGGGAAAGTTGTCTTCCTTTAACTTATACTTAATACAAATATGTATTACATTTTTAATGAGTGAGTTTGTTTGGCTTGCATGCTTTGATGAAATGCGCTTGCATACTGTTATAAAATATGTTTATTGAAAGTAGTTATAAATATATTTCATTATTATTATGTACTATTTTAAGTATTGAATATTCCAATAAGAACAAAAAACATTAATTTCAATTGGGCTATATGACGTGCAAACGTTTTTCACATATTTATAAATTATAAGTTATAAAAGTATTATTTTCTTTGCAAAGTGGGAATAAAACAATATTGTCAATGAAAAATAATAATGAATTTTTTTTTAGATGAGCGAGATGCTATACAAAAGAAAACGTTTACGAAATGGGTTAACAAACATCTTAAAAAGGTAATTATTTCCACATATATTATGTTGATAGTTTACATTACATATAACATGCATATATGGCTTATATGGTTTTTTGCAATGAGTATTTAATATTTATGTCACGTACCATATTATGTGCACACAAATACATATATAAGGATATAGTTCGTTAGTTAAAATCTGATGCAATTATTTGTACTGCTACAATTTTTTTTTTTTTAAATAAGAAGCTGCAGCGTAGTGGGTAGAGTGCGAGGCTCACATGCAGTTCTAGGTTCGATTCCCGGCTGAACACCTCGAATTGTTCACGACACCACCTCTTTCGAGTTGCTGACAACACTCGAAGAGTAATAACTGTCTAAGAAAGCTTCTCAAATTTCGCCTTTCGGAGTCGGTAAAAAACTGTAGGTCCCTTCTACTCGTGAGAGAACAGTAGCGCGCACAACACGAGTACCATAGTTGATGAACAAGCTAGGCCCTAGTCCCCCTGTGGACTGTCACGCCAACAATTATTATTATTATTAAATACATACATAAGGATATAGTTCGTTAGTTAAACACTGATGCAAATGTTTGTATTGCTACAATTTTTTTGTAAAATACGAAGCTTAGTAAATATTTTAAATAAAAAATAGCTGATTGCCTATATATCATACACAGCTTTTAAACAAGTTTAAACGATGTCTTTGTTAAAAGTTAGAAAAAATGTATATAATTTCTATTGCATAATTTTCACGCAGCACTGGAAATATGCAAAGGTACATTCTCTTCTGAATTTTATTTGTTTTATAAGTAAGATTTGTTTAAGTATTTTTAAAAAATTGTAAATTGCAGACTTATACAATGTTACATGTATGCGTACATGTAAATGGATCACCATGTTGTTCCCAATCCGTAAGTCAGTAATTGTTATGATTTTGTTCTGTTCTGTGTGAAATTACATATAAGTTTACATGAACCCAATAATTTATTATTTAGAATGATATTGAAATGAGCCGAGTGAAACAGATTTTTGAATTTAAACAAATCTTGCATGCTTCTATTTGGAGTGAAAACTAATATATAAAAACATTTTTTTCAATTTGTTTAAGCATAAATATATACAACAGAGTAAATAACAATATTTTCTTATTTTGTCATACCAGGCAAATCGACGGGTTTTGGATCTTTTTGAAGATTTGCGTGATGGTCATAATTTGCTTTCCCTCTTGGAGGTTTTATCTGGCGAACATCTAGTATGGGACTATACATTTACATTAAATTAAATTAAAAGTAATATTTGCTTTTATTTAGCCAAGAGAAAAGGGTAAAATGCGTTTCCACATGCTTCAAAATGCTCAGATGGCATTAGACTTCCTACGTTTTAAAAAAATTAAATTGGTTAACATTCGTGCTGAGGATATAGTCGACGGTAATCCTAAATTAACATTGGGCTTGATTTGGACAATTATCCTGCATTTCCAGGTATGTATATATATCTATCATATATCATAAATAGGTATATAAAACATATATATTTTTATACTTGTATACAAATATACTTGAATATTTATTAATACTAAGAGCAACTTACCCACTCACGCAAAAACCTTCAATTAAAAGAAATTGTTATTACACTTTTGTATGGGTGTTACGCCTCTTAGCATTCTTTTGAATAAATATGTTTCTTTGTGTAAAACATTTTTTTAAGCATAGTTTTACTAAGGTTTTATTTTATATTTATTTCTGTTCATCATTTGACTG
Organism: Eristalinus aeneus; assembly: GCA_955652365.1. Taxonomy (NCBI): domain Eukaryota; kingdom Metazoa; phylum Arthropoda; class Insecta; order Diptera; family Syrphidae; genus Eristalinus; species Eristalinus aeneus. Next base: position 52,115 of record CATPCP010000182.1, on the reverse strand, counting down.
GATAAAACACGAAAAAATAAAATTAACTAAACAGATGGTCAGCCTGATCGCTAATTTACGTATGACATCAGACGATACAAAATATTTATAAAACTTCAATGAAACTGGTTCCTTCCTCCAGTTATGCTACGATCACAAAAAAAATAAATAAATAAGAAAAAAATTAAAATAAATAAACAAATGTAGAAGTGATAAAAACGTGATATAAGGCTTGCCAAGCCACTTTAACGTATAAAGTACCTATACTAACACGTGTACACAATATAGTGAGCATACATCTGCTTTACTTGTCGCCCATGTAAGTCAGTGTAGCGTAATAACTCTTTTTTTAGACATGTGATACCATAACAATACAAAAGAATATTACTCCCACCACCTGTTTGTGCAACTGTGCCCACTACACCATACAAAGTGAGTTGGTGGTGAGGTAATATGTTTGGTGCCCACTCGTTTGTATATAGGTGATTCATTTTAATAAAAGTTGTAGGTAGAATAGAATTCATCTGGTTCTGCAAATTCAACCAAAGTATTAAGGGCATTCATTCTTCACCGCTCAATTAAGAGAGTTTATTGTCATAAAAGCTAGAACAGCTGAAATACATCAGTTAATAAATCACATCTTCAATACTCGAACACGGAGTAAACTTGTCCGATCGACAAGCGAACGACACACCTGGTTAACTTGAAGTGAAGTCAGTTTGTCGATCATATATTGTTGGCGAAACGTTGAAAGCACATCAAATTTTTATCTAGTGTTTCTTATCAAATATTTTTGCATTGAAACTTATTTTTAAAGGAATTATTCAGTGACGAAATATATTACAAATGCTCGAGGAATTAGGATATGTTTTTGCATTTTGTTTATAAATTTATTCATCATTATTGACAATTAAGTCAGTGTTTTAACAACGACGGAATGCAGAATAAAAACTTTAATTATGTTACTTTAAAAAAGTGATGAAAATTAACATGTTTACTTTTACATAAACCGTATAATATGAAATAGTATACAAAGATATATATTTTGTTTTAAATAAAGTGCCCACTCATTAACCTTCCTTAATACAAGGAGTTCACACATCCGGTCGACGGAGTTCATACGGTTGGATAAACAATACATATTATTCATGAAGCAACAGCGAACGACCCATAATTGGAATACAACAAAATAAATCAAGCCTATTTGGAATTGTTGGGAAGAAGTTTTCGCGTGTACGGATTGCGGAAAGTAGACGAAAACGCTTAATATAAACAAAGAATAATATATACTACAATATAGTTTTTTCAATTTATATAAATAATGTATAAAATTGATGAAGACTTTCGACCCGGCGGAGGGCGTGTTTTTATTAAAGCTACTCAAGAGACTTCTTGCGTGGAATCATCTAATGAGAATAAATCCAGTCTAATGAGAGGACCTCCAATTACAACCAGTTTAGATGATCAAACATTACCGTTTGAACGAGAAGTTGATTCTCAAAAGATTATCACTGCAGTTGTTAATGAATATTCAGTGGAAAACTCAAACTCACGTCATAATCGAACACTAGCTCTCCCCAAAAATTCGATAAAAATACCTTGGAACATTCCTACAATTGGTGAAAAAGCAAATTCTTTTCATTCTGTTACAAAAAGTAAAAATGTTTCAATGGAAGTACTTGGATCGAGTATGGAAAGCACGAAAGTATCTCAATGTGCTCCTGACGGCCATCGTCGAATAACGACTCATATTGTCCGAAAAGTAACAACTCTTAGTCGCGCAGAAGAAAAAGAGGAAAATCTTGATTTACTCCATCTCAATAAGAAAGTGCGAATGACTGAAATAACTCATAGCACTCCAAAAGCAATAGAGGCCCTCCGACGCTCTAAGGTAGTGTGAATACGTATATTGAAAACATTCTATGCTTTACTTACACCACCATTATGTTCAATATATGCATACATGCAGTATATGCAATAAATTGTGTCATTTTGACCAATTTCAGTGTATTATCAATTTCACTTTGGACAATTCAACCAAAATTGAAAGAAAGATGTTTTTATCAATTAAGGTTGTTTGTGTAGCTCGCAAGCAAATGAAATCAATAAAACAGGTCATTGTGTTTTAATAAAGAATATGTTTGTATATGTGCTCAAATTTACGTTTAAATCGGTTAGCTTTAGGAAATATAGTCTTATTTTCTTTAGCATGACGTCATATTTTGTTGGTAAAAAACAAATTATCTCAAACAGATTTATTTCATTGAGTGGGAAGTCCCCAATAATACGACAAGGTTGTTAAAGTGGAAACCAAATTACGTGGGCAGGTCCACATTATAAAAATGCACAGGCGAACTTGTTTAATTGATTAGTTTTAATTAAAGCAATTTTCATTGATCTATAGTAAATATATAAAACTTTTAGATCTCTGATATAGTTGTTGGAAAAGAAGACAACGTATCTGCTAGAGAAGCTCTTTTGAGATGGGCACGGCGTTCGACTGCTCGTTACCCAGGAGTGCGTGTAAATGACTTTACTGGTTCCTGGCGTGATGGATTAGCGTTCTCTGCACTGGTACACCGAAATCGGCCGGATTTGCTTGACTGGCGAAAAGCAAGATCCGACAGACCAAGGGATCGTTTAGAGACCGCATTTAGTATAGTCGAAAAGGAATATGGTGTTACACGTCTGCTTGACCCTGAAGGTAAATATATATTTTTAATTTTATACGAAGCGTTTGATCAAATGCTTATATTGCATTACTATTTATAGATGTGGACACGAACGAACCAGACGAAAAATCTCTGATAACGTATATATCTTCACTATATGATGTTTTTCCTGAACCCCCATCAATACATCCTTTGTTTGATATTGAATCACAACGCCGTGTTCACGAATATAGGGATTTGGCTCAACAATTCATTTATTGGTGCCGGGAAAAGACAATTTATTTACAAGAGAGGTCATTTCCTTCTACATTGATTGAAATGAAACGGTTACTTAGCGATCTTAATCATTTTCGTTCTGAAGAAGTTTCCTCGAGGAAGCGCGAAAAGACAAAACTGATTCAGATTTACAAAGAATTAGAACGATATTTTGAAAGTATTGGTGAAATAGAAGTTGAAACTGAATTAAGACCAGATGCAATCGAAAAGGTTTGGTATCGCTTGCAAACTGCCCTAGCAGACCGCGATCATGTTTTGCAGCAAGAAGTAGATCGACTCGAACGATTGCAAAGACTTGGTGAAAAGGTACAGCGAGAGATAAAACATGTTGACTTAAGATTATCAGATTTGGAAACAAGGGTTGTAGAAGAAAGCCATCGAGTTGAAAGATTGCACCCTATAGATGCCAAGAATATTGTCGAATCTTTAGAAATAGAAATTCGACATCTAGAAGAGCCTATACAAGACATGAATCAAGACTGTCTACTACTTAAAGAGGGACGATATCCACATATAATAGAATTACAAAAAAAAGTTCAGAAATTGCATCAAAGGTGGTCGCAGTTGAGAACTTCTTTTCATACAAATTTAGTTCAAAAGTTGCCAGGTTTAAAGTATCCAGTGCATGAAACTACAGTAACCCGTCAAACCAGGAGGGTCGTTGAATCAAGGCAAATAGATACAAATCCATACTTCTGCGACTTGCAGGAGTATACGGAGTGGTGTCAAAATAAATTGGTAAAAGTTATATGGATGATATATTCAAATATATATATATATATATATATCTTAATATCTCACAGAAACAATTATTGCTTGCTGATTACGGATCTGATTTAAAGTCAGTTAAAGAAGAACTTGAGCGTCACCAACATGAACATAAAAGCGTTGATCAATTTCATTCAAAAATACTCCAGGCCGAGCGTCAGCAAACTAACTTTACTGGAGAAGAGCTAAATCTGTATCAACAGCGCTTAAATCAGCTCCAGAAATTATATGCTGAACTTCTTGCAACATCGACAAAACGTTTGTCGGATATGGATTCTCTTCAACACTTTTTAGCTCAAGCTTCAGCTGAATTACAATGGCTTAATGAAAAGGAGCAAATTGAAACCACTCGTGATTGGGCAGATAAAAATCTTGATCTACCATCAATACATCGATATTATGAAGTAAGTATGGATAATCAGCATTAGGCATTGTCGTACTGTAGTGAAGTAAATAATGTAATATTGAGGTATAGTGCATGTACTCAAGTGAAAGTTTTTTTTTTTCAAGCGATCATTTGGAAACGGAGAGGAGGTCAGTATGTTTCTATCATAGTTGACATTCGTAGCGCTGTATGACGTTATTCGCTGTTCTGTATGACATTTTATTTTTTCTTAAATTTTTCTTTTCTTTACAGAATCTGATGTCTGAGTTAGAAAAGCGCGAACTGCATTTTGCAACGATCTTGGATCGCGGAGAAGCATTACTAAATCAGCAGCATCCTGCATCGAAATGTATTGAAGCTCATCTGAGTGTATTGCAGCAGCAATGGGCCTGGTTACTTCAGCTAACTCTTTGTCTTGAAGTTCATTTAAAACATTCGACAGAATACCACCATTTCTTTACTGAAATAAAAGACGCCGAACAATGGCTAGTAAAACGTGACGAAGTTTTAAACACGACATATTCACAATCTGATTTTGGATTAGATCAAGGAGAAATCCTCTTACGCGGAATGCAAGATCTACGAGAAGAGTTAAATGCATTTGGAGAAATCATACAATCGCTTCAAAATCGGGCACAAACTATTGTACCTTTAAATAAGAGAAAACAAGCTGTCAATCGGCAATTACCAGTGCAAGCCATATGTGCATACAAACATCAAGGGCAGCCTGTGAACGTTGAAAAAGGCGAATCTTGTATGCTGATTGACAATTCAGGAAGAGTTAAATGGCTAGTACGGGATAGTAGAGGGATAGAAGGATCTATTCCTAGTGCTTGCTTACTATTACCACCACCAGATTCAGAATCAATTGAGGCTGCAGATCGTCTTAAAAGACTTTTTGATAGATCTGTTGCACTTTGGCAGAAGAAACATTTACGACTGCGGCAAAACATGATATTTGCAACAATAAAGGTAGTAAAAGGCTGGGATTTCGATCAATTTTTGGCTATGGGACCTGAACAAAGAACTGCTATTCGACGCGCTCTGAACGATGATGCGGAGAAATTATTAAGTGAGGGCGATCCAAACGATCCGCAATTACGTCGACTACGGAGAGAAATGGATGAAGTCAACCGATTATTTGATGAATTTGAAAAGCGAGCCAGAGCAGAAGGTATACTTCTAATAAAATACATTAAATTTTGTCAATCTTTCAATTAAGTGCGTTGGTGTCAGTTAGTTACTTTAATTGAAAAATAGGTCTTTCAATGGTTGAAATAAGTTTCTTTTGTATGAGACAGACGACATTTACACTTAGTCGAAGACACGTTAACCTTCACTCAAAAATGATAAAATTAATTTTTAAACGAAAATCAAGGGGTGCTTTTAAACATATGGAATAAATTAATTTTTATAAATTATTTCTTAATTTTTTCAGAGGAAAGCAAACAAGCGAGCCGCGTATTCTCAGAAGAATGCATAACTATTAAAGGAAAGCTAGAAGAAATGGCCCGTGAATTGGATCATATCCTTTCTTCACCACTACCAAGAGATGTGGATTCATTAGATCATGCATTGCAAACACATGAAGACTACAATAGACGCCTACGTGCTCTTGATCCTGAACTAAAACATTTGCAGGAAACATTCCGGACAATTGCTTTAAAGACTCCAGCTCTTAAAAAGAGTTTAGATAGTTTATTAGAACTATGGAAAGAGTTAAATGCACAGAGTAACTTACATAGCGATCGCCTTAAGTTACTTGAGGGATCTCTAGCCGGCTTAGACGACAACGAACATGTTATTTCAGAACTTGAAAATGCGCTTGCCAAAAATTTTGACCTTCCATCAACAGCCGAAGGACTGCAAATAGTATTTAAACAGTTAACAAATATGCAAGACATTATTTCTCAGCAGCAACCTTCTATGGATAAAATGAATGACGCTGCTGATCAACTTGGTCGTATGGGTGTGCCAACCAGAGTATTAAGTGATTTAAAACGATTAAGTTCAAATGTGGAACGTTTGAATACAAGATGGGTTACGGTTTGCACTCAATTAGCCGAAAGGTGAGAATGTTTTTATAAATTTGATATGCTCCATTAAATTTTACAGTTTCACGCTTTATTGCATTACCTGTCTTAATATTTCCAGGCTTCGCTCATGCGAAACAGCTATTGGACTATTAAAAAATCTTCAAGCCGGCATACAAATTGAAGAGACGTGGGTTGATGGGACTACTGCGAAGCTTTCAGCAATGCCGACTGCCACTTCCGCACTGGAATTGGACGTAAGTCCTTTTGTATTTAATAGTAATTTTCTTTATTTTGAGGGACTATTTTTTTACACAATCGTCACTTTTTTATTTAGTTTTCAATTTTTCCTTCACTTTACAATTGTCGCAGCAGTGACAACTGTAAAATTGTAAACAAGTATTAATAGGTTTGTAACTTCAGAGATGATAAAAAACACAAAATATAAGACTTAGTTAGAGGTACTTAAGGTGCTGGATGATTATGTAAATTCCTTACTATCGTTAAATCTTAATTCATGAAAAGTTATTGTCCTAAAATAAGTAATAATGGTATACGTTTTTAATTTTTGTTTTTGGGATGTAAAACGGAGGTTATCTGGTTATAATGTATTTGTCGCTATTCTTAATTTGGAATTTTCTATATAAGAGATTTTGTATGTATCTATATACAGTATGTGCTTCGACACCTCTCTTCTCTGATACCATTCGAATAATGTGCAAGTCTGGTTTTAAGTGGTTGTGATTTGTTACATATGTCAATTTTTTATTTAAATTTAAATTTTGTTCGTACTAATATTTTTTTATTAAACATTTTATATTTTCACCCAAAACAATGTACACTCGACACAACAAATTACAAATTTTCAATAAAATTCAAAAACATCAACATCGATATTGGCAAAACAAACAAAAAACAATAATAAAAACCGTTATGGTGGTAACTTATTAATATGACAGAGTCTGCTTGGGGCTGCAATCGAAAGAAAGCCAAGAATCGAAAATGTAAATGTTACTGGAGGGCGGTTGATACGAGAAGCGAAGGTAATTAGTTTTTTATAAAATATTAATTGAACAGTTGCGGAAATCAGATGTTCCGATGTAAATGTGGAATTCTATTGCCAATTAATAGTTGTTTATATAATAACTGCAAAAATACTAAATACTACACAAATAAAATTAATTTAGAATATAATTTAGTATATATATACATATACATATACATATATATATACGCATATATATATATATATATATATATATATATATATATATATAATGAAAACTTAACAAAATTACTAACTTATAACTTCAATAACCAACATTCCCAACTCACATAACAACACAAAGATATATGATGGCAAATGCCTTAATTTTATCGACTGGCTTGTGGAGGCCAGACCATCGTTTTCACCACCACGAAGAGATATGCGACCAGATGGGGCAGATCCAGGTGCAACCCAATATTATACACAACGACTAGATACTTTAAACGACAAATACGAAAGTTTACTTCAAACGCTTTCAGCGAGGCTTAAAACTGCTATAGAAGTTAATGGAGCAGATGGTTTGGTGAGTTATTTATTGTTATTTCTTAGAAGTTACTTTGGATATTCCTTTCCTTAAATCCAGGTTTAATATAAAATTCTTTCCCGAATAGTGCCAGAAAGTATAATATATATATATATTATATATATTATATTTATATATATATATACACACTCACACACACACACACGCACATATATATATATATATATATATATATATATATATATATATATATATGTATGTATATATATAATATATATATGTATATTATACTTTCTGGCACTATATATATATATATATATAATTGACAATCTATTTTACAACTCAATGAAATTGTGTCTAAGATATTTTATGAACCAGTTTCTCTACTTTATCTGGAAAAAATTGCATTTACTGTGAACTCAGAGGCATTAAGTAATTAAGTATTCAATTTATGTACGTACATACGTATGTATATGTGTTACTATTGTATGGACGGCTTAAAACATACAAAGGCATTTTACTTAATTTTTCCATAATACAGATACTGTGGCTATCAAACAGTGTTTACGAACATTGGGAAACTAGGAAACTTAATTCGTTCCATACAAAAATTATGTGCATGACAACTGATTTTTGAGTTTTTAATATGAACTTTTTGTTTTTTACTTTACATTATACTCTCAGTAATTTAAGTAATAAGTATCGATTTCAATGCATTTAGTGACTGCGATTATCCGATTTTTGTGTTTATAGTTGAACTACCGGTATATATTAAAAAAACTTGACACACCTACATGTACAAACTATTTTTGTATGCTCTCTTTAGACATGCGCTTATGTGATTAAGCTTTTGCCCTACACAATAGTAAAGCTTAACACGTAGTCATAGTTTGGTAATTTAAAACATTCGTTCTTTTTTACTGCCGAGAAAAAAGCACAAAGTTGGATGTTAAAAGTTCGTGTCTACATTCAGTTTCGTACAGGTCTTCGGTGAGGAATGATTCCACCTAGTGCTTTAGTTAATAATTAAGATGTGTTTTCAGTAACTTAACTCAGAGAAAATCGGAGATATAAACAAAAAAAAAATTGTGCTTTTTATGATCCATATAAGAAGAATTTTGAATTGTATTGTGTTTCGAGTTAGGAGTTCGTATAAAAATACTAATGATGTCATAACTAATACAAATGAACCAAAAATATTGTCTCGGCAATCTTTATGAAAACTTATCATTACATTTGGACTGTTTTGAGTGTGTGGGCAGTAAAATGTTGTACTGCGCTTTTGTACGCTCACACAAACATATATATGTTGGTATGGAGGTGTAACCATCAACCACATTTTTGCCTAAAAAATACGTGTATCTTGTTTCTTATCAACCTGTTTTTAAGCTCACCTTGACATTTCTTTAACCAAATTGTATTTTTTATTAGATGCGTTTCATTAAGATCGTAATATATTAAAAGAAAACCAGCTGTTTTTAATCAACACACGGATTCCGAAGAATGTAAGCCATGTGTTTGGGCTTAATGTCACTGTGGTTAAAAGAACAATACATGACCTATTTGTATTTTTTTTATGCCTGCTTTATGAGTTCGTGTGAATATTTTTATAATATTGTATTTGTTTCTTTTTATTTATCATTTCCAAAAAAGCAAAATATGTTGAGCATTGTTCCTTTTTTTATATACATAAGGTATAGATTAGGGTGTGTGACGTCATACTTATTTTTAGGGTATTTGTAAAATACGCATTAATAGAAGATATGGAACAACTGCATAAGTTTACCATTTAAATATTTGTTACCAAATAAAAGTTATGTGATAAATATGTTTTATATGAAGTTATTGAGTCATGACATAATTGTTTATTGTTCAAAACGGAAGACAATTAAGTGACTTCATCGTTGTTCCAGTTGTGACATCATTGACTTTAAATGTGTTGGCAAGTTAATAATTTTAGAACAATTAAAATATAGACAAGTCGACGTATATAGCTTTACTAGTAAACAGACTAATACTTTAGGGTATAATGTGTATAATAATGGTGTTTTATTAAATAAAAGAAAATAAAGTTTATTTTTACGAAAATTCAAGAGCACAAGATGGATTTAAGTGGCTACAATTTTGCATATGAATTTGAGGTATATCTAAAGTAACTCGTGTTAAAATACCGCTCTATAAGATTCAAGATTCAAAACGGTATTATTTTTTTTCTATGTAGCGATATGCTGAAACTTTGCAGAAACCTCTACGAACATTCAGAGCAGATTTTAACCTAGGTGGTGTGGCTGGCGACGATCAGGCTTCCCAGGAAGCTGAATCGGTTTATACAACATCTTATAGTGCAACAAAGTGAGTAAATTAGTAAAGTAGAATTATTTTTTTACTTCTTAACACAAAACACAATGTGGAAATTGTTTTTTTGCATACATACTTACATTTCTTTTTCACTATAAACATTAACAAAAATCATATATAAACTCAGATTTAGCTCAACGTCAAAAGTCACAACAACGCGAAATACATCCAAGTGTATTTACGACAGCACAAATCATGAATACTCAAAAAGTTCTAAGAGCGATACAACAAAAATTAATGAAAGTCCTAACTGTGTCCAGTTCAGTGAAATTCGAAGCCTTAAGAGGGCACAACGTGTAAATAACACATCTGGAAGAGATTCCCATCAACTATTGGATATGCTTGGAATAACTGATCCAGAAAGTGGGCGCATCCTTACAATTGGAGAAGCAATACATATGAGAATTCTCGACGTTAGAACTGGAGAAATTGTAACTGTCGAAGGGCAACGTGTTAATCTCCAAGAGGCTGCGAAACGTGGTCTTATTGAACCCAATGTGGCCAGAAGCCTATTGGAACCAGGTGTTGCAAAAGATTATCAAGGACGGGAATTATCTCTCTTAGAAGTCATCCAGAAAGAAATTGTTGAAGCAGAAAATGGTTACGAGAAAGCAGAAAAAAGAATTAAGGTAAATCGAAATGATCCTGGTGTAGAAAATGTTGACGAAAGCCCAAAATATATTGCCGATGCCATTTCTGCTGGAAATGTAGATGCAAAAACTGGTCTTTACCATCTGAGATCAGGGGAAACAATAACCATTGCAGATGCTTATGAAAAGGGGTTTCTTTTACGCCATGAGTCCGTTACAATTAAGTCGAATGCCCTCTGTCTTTCTGATGCTATTGCACATGGGCTAGTGGATAACAGTGGCTGGATATCTGATAGAAATTCTGGTGATAAATTTAGACTTGATTCCGCAATTACAAATCAACTAATTGATCCAAACATTCGTGAAATCGTCGACACAAAGAACGATGTCAAGGTGACACTTAGCGAAGCATTAAAAATGGATATTCTTAATGCAAAAACAGGTCGATATGTCAACCAAGTAACTAAAGAAAAATTAACATTTATAGAGGCTAAAAACAGACAATTAATTGGTAAACCGTTTACTCTGAAGGATGTTTGTGATTTTAATTTGATTGATAAAGATGGGCGTATTACAAGCCCAATGCGACGAGAAAAATTAAGTATTATGCAAGCTATGCGAAATGGCATATTGGACGAATGTAATCTTAAATGTATAACTAAAGTAAAAGGTGAACTAATTACATTAGGAGAAGCTATTGCTGATGGCATCATTTTACCCTCAGAGTCAAGATACCGCGATGTAAAAACAAATGAAGTGATAACCGTTCCTGAAGCGGTTGACCGTGGCCTTATAAGCTCAGTATCTCAAAAGTCGATTTTTAACATTGAAGGCTTTAAAGACCCATACAGCAATGATTTTATAAGTTTTAACGACGCATTAAGTAAAGATATTTTAAGACGTAAACACGGAGAGTTCCTCTTAGATACTGGTAGGGGAAATTTGTGTAAACTGCAAGTAGGTATGGAAAAAGGTCTTATTCGGCCAGAAGTATTTGAAATGTTTAATAGAGGTGTAGGTGTAACAGATAAATTAAATACAGAGTTGACTGTCTTAGGTTTAGTATATTATGAGCTTATAGATCCAAAAACAGGATATTTGATAGATAAAAAAAACAATTCACCAATAGGTCTAGATACTGCTATTGAGCGAAAAATGATTAGTCCAGATGGTGCCTTATTACTTAGTAGCCTTTTAAATATAACTCTTACAACAGAGACTGTAACGAAGACAATTAAAAGATATGTGACCGTCCAAGCTCCATTTAGTCACCAAAGCAAACAAATTCCATTGACGTTTACGGAAGCAGTGGAACTTGGATACATTGATGAGACACGTCAGTTATTTAAGGATCCTTCGGCTAATAAAATTTTTCCAGTTCAACAAGCCCTTACATATGGACTACTTTTGCCTGATAAAGACGATATAACTATCGATGAAATCAGCAATAAAAATAAATCTTCAATAACTATAGTAACAAAACAAATTCTTCCCCAAGAAAATAAAAGTTTACAAAACTCACAAAATAATTTGGAAAAGAATAATATTTCAGTGATGAATACCACAAAGGCAAATGCTTCCGTGTCAAATGTTATGAAAGCTGAGAAAACGACAACAGATAACGATGTTGTAACGGAAAAACAAATACTTGAATTGCCTCCAGATGGATGGCTTTTATCTGAAGCTATTTCGCAAAAGCATTTTGATCTAAAAACAGGACTTTTTCTTATTCCCGGTACTGATCGTTTGGTAAGCTTCCAAGAATGTATTGAAATGTACATTATTAACAGAAATTCCTTCTATGTTATTGATCCTAAAAACGGCAGAAGACTGACACCCGTGCGTGCTTTTGAGAAAAGAATTTTAGATAAAACTGGAAACTATTTTGAGAATGGAATAATGTATAATATGGAGTCTGCTATTAATTCTGGAAAAATAGTTTTAGAATACACAGCAAATGTCGATGATGCTAATCAAAGACTTATTAAAATTACAAAAACCACAGGTCAACCAGATTTGATAGAAGTTTCTTCACGCTTGGGCGATACACAACCAGAGTTTGTAGAACTTAAAACTTTTAAAAGGGATGTTATTAGCCCAGAACCATTGCAAATAGCTCCTGGCGTAATTTACGACCCATCAACCTTGCTTGTTATATTTACACAAACTGGACAAACTAAAAACATTATAGAAGCTATTACAGAGGGAGTACTCGATGAAAATCTTGTTAAAATATTAGATCCCCTTAAGCATGAACAAATTTCTGTTTTTCAAGCAGTAGAACAAAAAATACTAGACCCGTATAGCGGAAATATTATGGATGAATTTGGTAATAAACTTGATCTTATAACTGCGGCAAACCGAGGTTCTTTGATAGTTCACGGAACTCCCTTAGTAGTGTCAGAGGGTGCTTTGCGTACGGTACGTTTTGTGACAGACCCTCGAACTGGTGAACAAATTCCTGTTGAAGTTGCATATGAACGTGGAATAGTTACAAGAGATCAACTTTCATTTGACTCTAAAACTACTTCTCCAAGCTTAAGTAGCCCTCAAATTAGTTGCTTAAAAACACTTGAAGACAAGTGTCTTTCTGTTGGACAGACGGAGAAGCTTGTTGTATTGCAAAAAATGAGGAAACGAATTTTCAAACCTAAAGACGCTAAAAATAGAGGACTAATTGATGAGCAAACGTGTGGTATACTAGAAAACAAATCAAATTTTACTAACAACGATGGAGATGTCGTTACAATTGCGGAGGCCCTTGATATGGGTCTAATAGATGGTAAACAAGGAAGAATTTTAGACCCGCAACGTGGTACAGCATACAATTTTGAAAGTGCAATGAAACAAGGAATTCTTGACCCAGAAGGAACAAATCAAATTTTAGTTCCTTTAGTTTCAAGTCTTTCATTACCCAAACTAAAAGAACAGGGACTGATTGAGCAAAATGGGCTGGGAATTATACACCCTGAATCAGGCAATCTTTTGTCAGTGAAAGAAGCAATAATATGCGAAATTCTTGATGGACAGTCAAGGTTGTCTAAACCAGAGGACTTAACGATAGAAGAAAGTATGAAAACTGGCCTAATAGACGGGGATAAATCATTAGTTTTTATAGACAAGAAGGCAATCAATCTTCTTGAAGCAATTGATCGAGGAATTTTTGATACCACCTATGATAAATTGCTTGAAGAAATTCCACCTGTTGGTATGACCATTACAGTCGCATTCAAAAAACAACTAATCGATGTAAAGAAAAAAGAAATTCGACATCCTATAAGCAAACAGTTTATTCCAATCAAAAAGGCCATAGAAGATAACTTCATTATGTGCATACCATTTCCTCCTCATGCAGATGCAGTTCAAATAGAAGACGCTTTAGAAAGAGGATTAATAGATTCCGAAAATGAGACAATGTCTAACCCAAAAACTGGCGAAATATTATCCATAAAAGAAGCTGTCGATACTGGTATTTTAAGTGTTAAACCCCTTCCCGAGTTTGTCTTGACCCATTCCACAGGGCCAATTACAACAGTGACAGAAACTGTCACTTCGGTACATACAGTTACAACAAAAACGATTGAATTAATGCAGGGTTATGCCTTAATTTCGAATACTGAAGTACAGAATGTTGTAACAGGAGAAATAATGTCTATAAGTGAGGCAAAAGAAAGTGGAATTCTAAGAGAAGAAGGCGAATCTAAGAACGTTTTGGCTACAAAGGAAATAAAGCAAACTTTCGACGAAGCAAACAAACATGGATTAATCGATGTAGATGAAGGAACATATAGTGATCCCAATTCTGGAATGAAAATGCCACTACAACAAGCAATTAGAGAGGGAATTTTAGAGGGTAATATGGATCTAAAGCAGGATAATGACAACAAAATAAAATCATTAGTTACTAGTCCATTGTTACACCAGACAGAAAGCATTCCTACACAAGACTCAAATATTACGGATCTAAAGCAGGATGGTGACAAAAAAATAAAGTCATTAGTTACTAGTCCATTGTTACATCAGTCAGAAAGCATTTCTGCAAAAGACTCAAATAAAACTTTATCGACGACTATATCAGAAGCGGCAAAGATAGGTCTGATGGCTGTTGTAGGAGCTCCAGTACTGGCTGGAATGACATTAGCGAATACAATTAAAAAAGTAACCGCAAAATCTACAGAAACTCAACAAAAAACAGAAAACACGACCGATACTTCACCTACCTTTGTTGAATCTTCACACAGTAAAGTCAGCATTAGAGATGATATTGATGCAGCTCATTTACTTGGTGAAAAATCACTGAAAATTTTATCACAGGAGCAAGTAGTTTCTGTCCTTGAAAACGCAATTATTGAAGAGTCCTCTAAAGCTCTCAATAATCCGCTAATTTCCCAAGATTCAGACGTTGTACCAGCAACTGATCTAACTACTGAAATCAAAATTAGCGGGGACAATAAAATATACGCTGACTTAGATGTCGACCTTATGGATCCCAAGGAACAAGAAACACAAATATTGTTTATTGACAATAATCAATCGGTGCCACTTAAACAAATCCCGAGTCCAAAGTTACCTGCTAATACTGATACGACAACTGACTTCATACAAGACAACGACAAAACTGGATCGTTAACAATATCATGCACACATGAAAATGATAAATGCAAACGTTTTAATACTCAATTCTTCATAGAAGATGATAAAGATAATTATTCGGACAATAAATCACTAAATACTACGGACGGAAATATAATTAAATCTGTCAGTTATTCCACAGCTCTTTTGTCTGAAGCTGTTGGTGCAAATACTAAGAGTATTGCGGAACCCATAGTAGCAGAAAATGTAATTTGTGGAACTATTTCAGTTAGTGGAAGAGACCCGAAATTGACCCACAACCACCTTTATCAGCCTTTAAATGAAATAGACAGCAGACCTTCCAGTGGAAGTATATCTTCAACTGATAAACTTTTTGATAGCACATTAAACCCGCAAAAATTTAGTGAATATGGTGTTTATGATATTGAGAATGAATATTTTATTGATCCCACAACAGGACAAAAAATATCTTTTCAATGTCTTATATTTGATATGAATGTCATTGATCCGGAAACAATACTTGTTAAAAACTTCAACAAAGACGAATATGAGTCAATTAACATTGCTCTAGAACGACCATTACTTGATAAACATTCTGGACACATGGTCGACCCCAAAACTGGTAAGAAGGTTCCATTTTTTGAATGCGTTGAGCGTAAATGGATCATTAGAACTGACCCCAAAAAAGAATCAACGGAATCGATTGATAGCTTTATTGATATGAAGACTGGTTTCTTAATTTTAAGTGATGGGACTCAATGTTCTCTCGTAGACGCTTTAAATAATGGTAAAATTAACATCCAGTCAATATCTGTTCGTGATCCGGTAAGTGGTGAAGTTATTCCCTTGCGTATGGCAATTGAGTTGGGAGTTGTGAATCTCAAAGCTGGCACTGTTATAGATATACAAACACTTGAAGAGATTTCCATAGAAGATGCTTTTAAGCGAGGGTTTTTGGTGCTTGGTTCTAGAAAACCAATCTCATTAGAAGCCGCTGTACTGCAAGGTCTGTATGACCCAAAGTCAGGAAAACTGTATGATAGTGAATCACATAATCAGGTGGACGTGCAAAAATCCATTGAAATTGGTTTAGTTGACCCCAAAATTTCTTTGATTGTTGACACAAACAGCAATAAGACACTGTCACTCGATAACGCAATCGAAGATAAGTTGGTACTGAAAGAAACTGGTCAAGTAAAAGATACCAAATCCAATGAGCTAGTCTCGTTTGATGTTGGTGTGAAAAAGAAAATAGTCCAAACTGATCAGGTTACTTGGAGTTTGATCGACGTCCTTCAGCGTGAATACTATTCTCCTAAGACTGGACATGTTCTTGATCCTACTTCTGGTAAAGAGGTATCATTAAAAGAGGCAATTGATAAAAAATTTGTGGAATTTGATTCTTGTCTTATCAAAGACAGTGATAAAAATATTCTTGTTCCGGCAATGAACGCTGTAAATAGTGGTATACTTGATTTGATTCATGGAAAATTAACTAAGCCTGATATGACATTAGATCAGGCATTTGTAAAGGGGTATATTATAAGCACGAAAAAACCTTTGTCTGTTGTAGACTGTATATTGAGAAGTTTATACGACCCACAAACAGGTCTTTTTGATATTGACGGTACCGTCTCTACCCTAGACGAAGCTATACAAACAAAATCAATAAATGCCAATGAATTGGTAATTCTTGACCCTAAAACAAATAGTATAATATCGCTGATGGAAGCTATACGAAATAAATTAGTTAATCCGCATAAAGGCATTATAGTTGATCCATTTACCGGAATAGAACAAACTTTAATTGAAGCTTTAGAGAACAGAATTATTATTCCCCAAGTACGGAAGCGTAGCTTGCCTGATGCAGTATACAGAGGACTTTATGACCCTAAATCTGGACAGTTTAGCGACACTATTACTCGTGAAAAGCTCTCTACTGAAGGTGCTATTCGTAGGGGAATTATTGACCCAGAAACGACTATCGTTAGTTTAAATGGTCAGATTATGCCATTTGAAATGGCTGTTGAATCAGGAACAGTTGACGGCAAACTTGGAATTATATTAGATTCCGAAGGTAATCGTATGGATTTCAAGGAAGCATTTGATCAAGGAGTTTTGATAGAAGTAAAAAAGCCACTAAGTTTATACGAGGCGGTAGTAAAGAAGGTTTATGATGAGAATGACGGGCAATTTGTGGATGTAAAAACAGGAAAAAAGATATGCTTTGCGGAGGTCATCGAAGAAAAATTCATTGACGCGGAAAGTGTTCAAATCCGTGATGGAAAAACAGGAGTTTATAAAGATTTTAATTTAGCCCAAGCTACTGTTACTGGAGCTATAGATGGCAAAACTGGGAAACTTATATACAATAATCAAAAAATTACCTTAAAACACGCCTTTAATATCGGCATATTAGCAGACAAGCGCGCTCCCATAAGTATTCAAAGAGCTATACATCAAGGTCTATTTGATCATAACACAGGGAAATTACTTGAGCCAGGAACAGACAGAAAAATAACACTTTTGGAAGCAATGAGAAAATTTATAATAAATCCTCTTTTACCATGCTATTTTGATGAACAACAGGAGCAAATGCTAAATCTTTCAGAGGCATGTCGAGCTGGTTTTATCGATAGGCGTGAAGGAGTGTTTCGAGAATCTGGAAGCAATGTATTTGTGTCTTTAGAAGAAGCTATGAATTTGGGATTGCTTGTTGATATTGAAAGTGCTAGTTTTGGTCTTTACGAACTTCTTGCAATGGGTTTTTATGATCGTGAGAGTCGAAAAGTTATTCACCCTGTAACAGGTAGGCAGCTGAGTCTTAGGGAAGGGTGTGTTGAGGATATCGTAAGTTTATCCTCAAGTATTGTAAGGCACCCCAATACCGGCAAATATTTAAGATTAAATAAAGCAATTTCAGAAAAAATCATTGATGATCTAGACGGAACGTTTATTTTACCAGATAAAAAAATTGAGTTACAAGAGGCTAGGGCAAATGGACTGATTGTAACAAATCGAAAGCTTCTTAGTTTAGAAGCAGCAATTCGAATGAAACTCTTCAAACAAGATACTGGGCGATTTACAGATCCAGTGAGCGGTGAATTTTTTGATTTAGTTGGGGCAATTCACAGTGGTCTTATTGATCCTTCAACTTCTATATTTAAAAACTTAGTAACTGGTGTTGATACACCTCTAAATATTGCTATTGAAAACGGTGATATTGATATATCAAAAGCCCGAGTCTTAGATCCAAAATCTAAAACTTCATATAATTTTGATATTGCTTTTCAACGCGGCCTCTTAGTAACTATTAAGAAGCCGATAACCGAACGTCCATTTGTTAAGAGGAATGACAGCATTGAAATCTTAAATCAGGCAGTACCTAGTATCGTGATCACAAAACCACGAGAAATGACACTCGACGAGGCGATAAAGTACAATATTATCGAACCAGAAACTTCTGTTCTACGCGAATACCCAACGTTCAAATACATTTCTTTAAAAAATGCTATTGAATCAAGCAATATTGACTTGAATAAAAAAGGTTTAGTCGATCCAAAAGCATTATTCTTTGTGTTCGACCAGAACTTGGTTGTATATAAAAGAGAGCCGATTTCATTCGATCAAGCTGCGGAAAACAAGATTTTAAATTTATCAACTGGAATGTTCACTATCAAGCCAAGTCAACCCGAAGAAGATGAGGTTGAAGAAACTATTACACTACGAGATGCTGCTTTCAAAGGTGTAATCGATCCTGACTCTGTGTTAGTAAAGGATATTGCCAAAGGCAAGCTAGTTCGTTTAACAGAAGCTTTCCGTAAGGGATTGATGGATGCAAATAAAGCTGGAGTTCTCGACACTAGCACCTCAAAAATATGTTCATTGCAGCTAGCATATGATAACAGTTTAATAGTAACCCCAAAACGTGCATTTGGACTTCTTGAGGCTATCACCTTTAACTTATACAATCCCACCACAGGATGTATTGTTGATCCTTTCCAAACTAATCCAGACATAATTAATAGAAAAAAACAAACTATTGCCGAGGCAATAACAGTCGGACTTATTGACCCTTCGTCAACAGTAGTGCGTGATCCAAGTACAAGTGAAATTGTGCCTCTCATCGCAAGTATTAGTAGCGGTCTAATTGATCCCATTGCTGGTCGCCTTATTGATAAAAATAACCCAAAAGTTAGTTTTGATCTAGTCAAAGCCAAAGAAAAAGGTTATCTTTTACCTGCTGAACAAAGGGTAAGTCATAATGTTATATATTCAGATTACAAACGACTTTTCATATATGTTTTCATTTACGCATTATCTCATTTTTCCATTCTTTCCCAAATGAACATTTGTTTTGTTACCGATTACATACTCAAAAGGATATCTTTTTTTTATGAAAAGCATGCTACCTGTTCTCTTTTTGAATATAGGAAAAAATAACTTCTGTACCTTTTTACTTTGCGAATAATTTTTTTTTGTTTTTAATTTATTGCATCCAGTTTGGTTATGTATACCAAACACATCGATGCGAATTGGAAATAATTTTTCAGTTAATTAAGTTCTTAATTCATTAAATATTTCCTGTAAATAGAAAACACTCGTTTGTGTAACATTTAATGAGCATTACATATCACAATTCTGAGCAGCAACGGCATCAGTAGCAAAGAAGTGATTTCTCAGTAACATCGAAAAATTATCATTTATTTAGCAATCCATTATTGGTTGTATCGTATGTTTTCATCACTAATGGCTTCGGCATGAATATGAAATGGCTTTCCTTAAAGATTTTTATCACATTACAATTTTAAGAACACCCCCTTTCCTTCCTTTCCTTACAACCATTTCTCAATTTTACCGTCATGCATTTTTTATAAAATCGCATGTGATGTCTTCGGACACTACGATGAAGAATCTAAAGAGTGTGTGTTTGTATTGTAATTGATTGATCTTTTTTTACTTTTTATACGGTAATATAATAAATTCAATTTTACGTTACTTATTTCAAAATTGAATATATTTCAATTTAAAGGAAAAGGTAAATTAAATTTTCGTATTTTAAAAAAAAAAATGTTTTTTCTTTTTTGTGTAATGGTATTTTGTTTTACAGCTTTAATGTGTTTCGCTCTTGTTTTCAGGTTCTTCTTATACATTTATATACAAAAAACTATTTTTTACAACTATTGGTGTTGGGCGGTTGCTTGTTGTATTAATATTTTTTTTAATGCATGCCTTAATATTTATTAAAAAAAAACATTTTTGCATGTCTGAATTAAATGTCTTTAATTTATATTTTGTGTTTTTAATTAATTGAACTGCTTTAAAAAATTATAAAAAAATATTAAAATAAAAAGACACAATCAGATATCATCAAAGTACATACATTTAATTGTACAGTTCTCCTTGTTCCTTAAATATCCAACTTTTTTTTTAAATTTCTTTGAAAAGAAATACATTCTTTACTCTGATTTGTTTATACAGCAAGCTGTGTTTGAGAAATTCAATTTGTGCGAGGAGAACGTGAACGAATTACTCAAGTGGATTGCTTCTGTTGAACTTAAACTTGCCCGGGTTGGAGGTCCTAAGGAAAAAATTGATGATCTTCGAAATCAGATTAATTCATTAAAGGTATGTTTTTGTTACATTGGCTAATCCAGATTTATATGTTATAGTTCATGCTTTTTGTTTTCAGCAAATCAAAGATGAAATTGAGCATCAATCAAGACCAGTATCATCATGCTTGGAACAAATACGTCAAATAGTTCTCACGAGTGGTGATGTTCTCTCAGCTCCAGAGGTAACAACATTGGAGAATTTTGGTCGGGAACTGCGTTCGCGGGTAGATCGGGCAAGCGAAAAAACTCAAAGATTATTGAAGCGCTTAGAATCGGGAAGGGATGAGCTATGCAAACTGCGCACAGAGTTGGAGGGATTTTCAAGTTGGCTGCAAACGGCAAGAAGGACTTTAGAAGATAAAGAACGATCCTTATCTGACCTTGCGCGACTCTCAAGCCAGACTGAATCGATTAAAGAATTTGTTAGTGATGTCATTGGTCACCAAGCTGATTTAAGATTTATTACTATGTCAGCACAAAAGTTCGTGGATGAAAGTAAAGAATTTTTAACAGTGCTAAACGATTTTAGGACATCGCTGCCAGATAGATTACCTCACGTGGAACCTTTATCGAGTTCAGAAAGCCCTATTCGCCAAGAAGTGTCTTTAGTTTCGGCACAGTATAAAGACCTCTTGCATAGAGTTAATTCATTATCAGACCGACTTTCTGGTTTAGGCAGTTATCAAAGAGAATATAAAGACGCATTAGAGAAAGTAACTGATTGGTTACAAACTGTGCAACCACGAGCTTCGAAAATACTTAGTGATTCAATTGGTGCAGACCCACAAACAGTACAAGAACAAATGAGTGAAGCGAAGTCACTTCATAACGAATTTATGTCTCAAGGAAGGTTAGTGGAAAATGTACAACAAAGTTTGACAGCGCTTTTGCGCTCACTCGATGGTCAGCTAAGTCCAGCAGAAGTAAATGCGTTAGAAAAACCTGTAGAAGATATTGTAGATAAATATAATGATATATTGCAAGCCCTAAGTGACCATTGCAAACTTCTTGATACAGCATTGGTACAATCGCAAGGAGTTCAAGATGCTCTCGATGGATTGGTGGGGTGGCTAAACCAAGCCGATGACAAATTTAAATTACAATTTCGCCCTGCCTCTTTGATCAAAGAGCGTTTGCAAGAGCAAGTTCGAGAACACAGAGCTTTACTTGTTGATTTGCAATCCCATCAGGCAAGTATAGATAGTGTATCTCTTTCTGCAAATCATCTTATGACTACTGCCTCCAATGCAAGAATGGCTAAAAAAATTGAAACAAAACTTACAGATGTGACCGTAAAGTTTGAGAAATTGTTAGATAAAGTAGTTAAACGTGGAGATTTCCTCGAAGATGTCACTATAAAATTAAATAAATTCAACAATGACAGTGCCAATATCGAACTTGAACTGAATTCGTTAGAAGAATGCCTGGAAGGCAGAGAACTTAGTCAACTTACGGCAGAAGATGCAAATAATAAAATGATTGAACTTTCTCGAAGAAAAGAAAACCTGTCCTCTACTTTTGAACACTGTGTCTATGATGGAAAAGAACTCATATCTATGCGCGACGTCACTGACACTGCTTTTATTAGAGATAGATTAAAGGCACTGGAATCTCAATGGCGAAACTTGGACATTACTTTTGAAGAAAAGGTTAATTTGTCAAAGCAAAAAGCTGAACTTCAAATTACTTACGAAAACCTAAAGACTCAAGTTATTTCCTGGTTAACAAGCATAGAATCCCGAACGAATTCATTGGCGCCAGTTGCTGTTGACCTAGTTATTATCCGTCAACAAATAGAAGAAATAAAGCCAATAACTAAAGAATATAAAGAATATGCATCAACCATTGATAAAATTAACGATTTGGGAACGCAGTACGATTCATTAATAAGACCAGAAAGTCCTTCGCGAAAGAGATCTGCTTATAGTCCGATAAAACGAGTCAGTCCACTTCGACGAATGTCCGGTGATGCTAGGAGTCCGAGTCCAACAAAGGGAAGTATTCTGTCGCCACTATCACCTGGTTCCAGTGGATTTGGTAGCCGCAGATCTTCTCAAGATGGCTTCCAACTTTCCGAGTTATCACCGATCCAACAACAGCTCAGCGAAATCAACAATCGGTATAGTCTTGTTGGTGTTCGTCTTAATGATCGGCAGAGCGAACTAGACAGTTTAAGCGAAGAAATCAAAAAACATATTGAGAGTCTAAAAAATTTATCACTATTTTTAGAAAGAGTCCAACGACAAGTTCCATCTGGGTCCATTTCTAATAAAGATGAAGCTGAACGAACTACCAAACAAGCGCGCAAATTACTTGAAGATGTGTATGAAAAGCAAAGCTTATTAGATTCAACAAGAGCTCAAATTAAGGATTTGTTACGCCGAAAATGTGATGTACCTGGAGCCGAACAACTTCGGGAAGACCATGACAATATCATAGAAAAATGGAAAAATGTTAACGACCTATGCAAAAGTCGCATAAATTTTTCGGAACAATATCGTGATTTCTTAGACTCATATGATAATTTGAAAAGTTGGCTAAGCAGTAAAGAACGTATGCTTACAGTTCTTGGACCGATTTCCTCAGACCCACGAATGGTACAAAGTCAAGTGCAACAGGTGCAAGTCCTTCGAGAAGAATTCCGTTCTCAGCAACCACAGCTAAGCCATCTGCAAGAAATTGGACAAGATGTATTAAGTCATACAAAGGAATCAACTCCAGAAGGACAAGCAGTAAAAAATAAACTTCAAGAAGTTCAAAGCAAATGGGATGATTTAGTAGGACGACTAGACGAGCGTGCAAACAGCCTTGGTGGTGCGGCCGATAGCAGCAAGGAGTTTGATGCAGCAATTGGCCGCTTGCGTGAAGCCTTGCAAACAATAAGTGATAACCTTGATGCTTTACCTATAGATGGGGATTCACAGGAGAACTTGCGAAAAATTGAGAATTTAGAAAGGCAACTGGAAGGCCAACGTCCTCTTTTGGCTGATGCTGAACAATCGGCTACTGCTCTTTGCAACATTCTTGGTGATCCCGCTTCACGGTCTGATGTGAATGGTAGAGTTGCTGCTCTCGAAAAACAATATCAGACCTTACAAAAAAAACTGGATATAAAAAAAGCTGAAACAGAATCTAATTTGCGCGATGGACGACAATTTGCTGAAAGCTGTTCTAAAACGCTTGGGTGGCTATCCGGAGAACTCTCACATCTTACAGAAAGATTGTTGGTATCAGCGAATAAGCCAACTTTGCAACATCAAATTGATACGCATGAACCTATATACCGTGAAGTAATGGCACGCGAACATGAGGTAATAATGCTACTAAACAAAGGGAAAGATATAACAAATAAAGCAGGAATCGCGCAAGACCGTGTTATACAACGTGACTTAGAACGAATACAGCAACAATGGGATAAATTACGTCGCGATGCTGTAGATCGTCATACTCGACTTCAAACATGCATGGAGCATTGTAAAAAATATTCTCAATGTTCCGAAGCATTTTTATCCTGGTTACGCTCCGCTGAAGACAAGTTGTTTGACTTGAAGCCTGGTATTGTAAACAAAACTCAATTAGAGCACAGATTACGTGACCTTCAAGGATTCCGCAGCGAAGTATGGAAAAGAACAGGTGAATATGAAAACACCAAAGGTTTAGGAGATACATTCCTTAGTAGCTGTGATGTCGACAAAGATCCTATTAAAGCAGAACTTCAAGATATAAAAGAACGTTGGGAGCGCCTCAATAACGATCTTCTTAATCGAGCGCAAGAAATAGAAACTTGTTCGCGTCGTCTAGGTGATTTTAATGATGAGCTCCGAAGCTTAGATCATTCAGTAGGCCGGTGCGAAGATCGATTAGCAGCCCACGATGCATTAGGAGGTGCAGCAAAAGATCCAAAACTTCTTGAACGTGTAAAAGCTATAAGGGAAGAAGTTCATAATCTGAAGCGCCCTCTTCAATCCTTACGAATTTTAGCAAAGGATATTTCATCAGAAGTTCGATCTGCTGGCGGTGACGCCAATCATCTGATCAGTGAAGTGGAAAGCGTCGAAGATAGAATGGCTGACTTGTTATCTCGTTTAGATGATCGTTATGGAGAACTTCAGTCTGCTGCGACAGCGGTGTCACAATTTAATGATCAAGTAAAAAGTTTGGGTATTGATCTTTGTGACTTGGAAAGTTTAATTGATAATCTAACACCACCAGCCCGTGAAATAAAAATCGTACAAAATCAATTGGATGAGGTTGCAAGTATTCAAGATAAAGTGGATAGAATGGTTGGCAGATTAAGCGAAGCTGAACGCTCCAGTGAAATTTTAGTTGACTCTGGGTTTTCCCCTGATACGGTTCAAACAAGAGAACAGGTTACAGCGTTAAAAAAAACTCTTGGACGTATGGAAGTTCGAACACGTGATCAAGAAGAAGCTTTGAACTCAACATTAAAGGATCTAATAAAATTCTATGATATGAAATCAAGTCTTCTTGATGCAATTAAGGAAATAAGTGAAGATTTGAAACAACTAAAACCAGTGAGTTCGGAGCTGGAACAAATCAGGATTCAACAAGAAGATTTTAGAAGGTTCCAAACACGTAACATTGAGCCTTTAAGTCAAAATGTAGATGAAGTTAATAAATGTGGCAGAAATCTTGTAAGAACGGCAATTAGTGGTGTGTCCACGGCAATAATTGAAAAAGACTTAGAAAAATTAAATGAACGTTGGAATGATTTGAAAGAACGCTTAAATGAACGTGATCGTAGATTGGATGTTGCACTTTTGCAATCCGGAAAGTTCCAGGAAGCATTGGATGGCTTATCAAAATGGCTTTCTGACACGGAAGAGATGGTCGGTAATCAAAAACCTCCAAGTGCTGATTACAAGGTGGTAAAAGCACAATTGCAAGAACAGAAGTTCCTTAAAAAAATGCTTTTAGACCGTCAAAATTCGATGTCCTCTTTATTTAATTTGGGACAGGA
Organism: Eristalinus aeneus; assembly: GCA_955652365.1. NCBI lineage: Eukaryota > Metazoa > Arthropoda > Insecta > Diptera > Syrphidae > Eristalinus > Eristalinus aeneus. The sequence goes on along the minus strand of CATPCP010000182.1, from coordinate 26,333 downwards.
AGTTGCTGGAAATTGCGAAGGATTTGAAAAGGCAGCTATTGAGGGTCAGTTAAAAGAACTTATGAACCGATTTGATGCTTTAACGGATGCCGCTCAACACAGAGAAGTTGATTTAGAACAAGCAATGGAAGTTGCCAAACATTTCCACGACAAATTTACTCCACTTAACCATTGGTTAGAAATATCAGAAAAATCAGTCAAGAATATGGAATTAATTCCAACGGATGAAGAAAAAATTCAACAAAGAATTCGCGAACATGCGCATATACACGATGAAATTATTTCAAAAAAACCAGACTTTAGTGAATTAGCCGACGTTGCAGGACAGCTTATGCATTTAGTAAGTGATGATGAAGCTACTGTTTTAGGAGAAAAAGTTCGAGTTATCACTGAAAGATATACTTCACTGGTTGACAACAGTGATATAGTAGGACAACTGCTGGCAGAATCAAGGCAAGGTCTTCGACATCTCGTTATAACTTATCAAGAACTTGTAGCTTGGATGGAAAGCATGGAAAAAGAACTTTTACGATTCCGTATTGTACCCGTTCATACTGAAAAAATTTTGGAACAAATGGACCACCTGCTTGAATTAAATGAAAATATTGCAAACCATGCACCCAACGTAGAGTCCACAGTCGATGCAGGATCTGAGCTAATGAAACACATTTCTAACGACGAAGCACTTCAACTAAAAGAAAAACTTGATTCTTTGCAACGTCGTTATGGAGAACTGACAAACAAAGGAGGAGATCATCTAAAAAATGCGCAGAACGCATTACCTTTGGTTCAACAGTTCCATAATTCCCATAGTCGTCTTATTGATTGGATGCAGGAATCAGAGAGTGCACTAGCTACAAGTGAACCACGACAAAATGACATTTTAAGACTTGAAGCTGAGCTTGTGGATATGCGTCCAATACTTGATACTGTTAATCTTGTTGGTCCTCAACTTTGTCAGTTGTCACCTGGTGAGGGTGCTGCTACTATTGAGAGTTTAGTCACTAGAGATAATCGTCGATTTGATTCTATAGTAGAACAAATCCAACGTAAAGCTGAACGTTTGCATCTAAGTAACCAACGTGCAAAAGAAGTAACAAGTGATATCGATGAATTGCTAGAATGGTTTAGAGATATGGATTCCAGTTTAAGAGAAGCTGAGCTTCCGGCTATGGAACCGAGACTAGTCCGTTCACAACTACAAGAACATAGATCAATAAACGATGACATTTCAAGCCAAAAAGGCCGAGTTCGTGATGTAACTGCAGGTGGAAAGAAAGTACTTCGTGAATCTCCACAAAATGAAAATACAACATTACTTCGTGAAAAACTTGAAGATCTGAAAGAAGTAGTTGATACGGTTGTACAGCTTTGTAGTGAAAGATTAAGTGTTCTAGAACAAGCGTTACCTCTTTCAGAGCACTTTGCCGATTCGCACAATGGTCTGATAATATGGCTGGATGATATGGAGCAACAAATTTCTATGCTAAGTTTGCCGGCCCTTCGTCCAGATCAAATTACTGCTCAGCAAGACAAAAATGAACGTTTAGTTCAATCTATTTCCGAACATAAACCACTACTAGATAAACTCAACAAAACTGGTGAGGCTTTGGGATCAATAGTGTCAGAAGATGATAGTGCTAAAATCAATGAAATTCTGGATTCAGATAATTCTCGTTATGCTGCATTAAGGACAGAGCTTCGTGAAAGACAACAAGCACTAGAAAACGCCCTCCAAGAATCAAGCCAATTTTCAGACAAACTCGAAGGTATGCTTCGCGCCCTAGCTAATACTGTTGAGCAAGTAAATCACCTCGATCCAGTATCAGCATTACCACAAAAAATAAAAGAGCAAATTGATGACAACTCTGCTATTGCTGATGACTTAGATAAGAGATCTGAAGCATTTGCAGCAGTGCAACGCGCGGCTAATGATGTTATTGCTAAAGCCGGAAACAAATCTGATCCAGCGATCCGTGATATTAAGAGAAAATTAGAAAAACTCAATAATTTGTGGAACGATGTCCAACAAGCAACTCAGAAACGGGGCAACTCGTTAGAAGATGTCCTTAAAGTAGCCGAAAAATTCTGGAAACAATTAAATGGCATAATGAAAGTACTTAAAGACCTCGAAGAAACACTTACATCACAGGAACCACCAGCTGCTCAGCCACAAGAAATACAAAAACAACAGGTGGCATTACAGGAGATTCGTCATGAAATTGATCAAACTAAACCTGAAGTCGAAGAAGTGCGTCGAACAGGAAATAATTTAATGACACTCTGTGGTGAACCGGATAAACCTGAAGTTAAAAAGCACATCGAAGATTTGGACAATGCATGGGATAACATAACAGCACTTTATGCTAGACGTGAGGAAAATCTTATAGATGCTATGGAAAAGGCAATGGAATTCCACGAGACTCTCCAAAATTTGTTGAAATTTTTAACAAAGGCAGAAGAACGATTTGGTAGTCTTGGTGTTATTGGTTCAGATATAGACGCAGTTAAGAAACAAATCGAACAACTGAAACGTTTCAAGGATGACGTTGATCCTCACATGGTTGAAGTTGAAGCTTTAAACAGGTAAATTCGATTTTATGATGTGATTATTTAACTGGTAAATTTTTAATGTTCTATTTTTTTTCTCATATGGTTCCTATTTGCACATTTAACTTCAAACAAACAATATCTATTACAGATCTTTGGAAAGGCAAGATATCTTTTCATAAATATATATGTTTATATATATAAATATCGCTGATCTCTCAAAATGCGTTATTTTTATTTTTAATTTTAACATTTGAATCTGCTTTGCCAAACTAAACATACTTTGAAATATATAGATAAAAAAAGAAATGCATGCTATTTACTTTTCAAATTGTCTTTCGAGGTTTCCCTCACAACTTTTTTTTTTTTTCGTTTGAATAATTGTTGTTTCAAAATTTGGTAATTTCGCTACAAATTAAAATTAGCATATTTTTGAATCTAACTTGTCTATGATTGGCAGATTTTATATTGTATTTTATTATGGAATGAATCAATTTAGTTCAGAGCCTTATACTGAAGCTGTAAAAGAATTGTACTAATGTTCATGTTAAAATAAATTTACTTTTAAATTTGAATAATATATTTATTTTTTCATAAATTACATCTTACACATTAAATTCTTTAACAGACAAGCCACTGAATTAACAGAAAGAACATCCCCAGAACAAGCGGCTTCTATAAAGGAACCTCTTTCTACAGTAAATCGTCGGTGGGAAAATCTTTTACGTGGCATGGTTGATCGTCAAAAACAATTGGAACATGCACTTCTCCACCTTGGTCAGTTTCAACATGCTCTTAACGAGCTACTAGTTTGGATTGATAAAACAAACAAAACATTAGATCAACTGAAACCGGTGAGATAATAAAACATTATTTTTTTTCATGTTAACAACAATATGTTTTTTAGATACCTGGAGATCCACAACTACTGGAGGTAGAGCTTGCAAAATTAAAAGTATTAGCCAATGATATTCAAGCTCACCAAAGTTCAGTCGATACATTGATTGATGCTGGACGTCGACTAATTGAATCAGAAAAAGGGTCTGTAGAGGCGTCTGCTACTCAAGAAAAACTACGAAGACTTAACGATGAATGGCGATCTCTGATTCAAAAATCAGCCGATCGGCAACACGAGCTTGAAGAAGCTCTTCGCGAAGCACAAAGCTATATTGCCGAAGTACAGGACATTTTGGGTTGGCTGGGTGATGTTGATGCTGTTATTGGAACAAGTAAACCGGTTGGTGGTTTACCTGAAACAGCTACCGAACAACTTGAAAGGTTTATGGAGATATACAATGAGCTTGAAGAAAATCGCGCCAAAGTTGAAACAATTCAGGCCCATGGTCAAGAATATATAAAACGACAAAATCAAATGAAAGTTTCTTCTAGCAATCTTCAACATATATTAAGAACTTTAAAACAACGCTGGGATGCAGTGATATCAAGAGCATCTGACAAAAAAATAAAACTTGAGATCGCCCTAAAAGAAGCAACCGAATTTCATGATACCTTACAAGCATTTGTTGAATGGCTGACACAAGCAGAAAAACAACTGGGAAGTGCTTGCGCTGTTTCAAGAGTTTTAGAAACAATACAGACTCAAATTGAAGAGCACAAAAATCTCCAAAAGGACGTTAGCACACATCGGGAAGCAATGTTACTTTTAGACAAAAAAGGAACTCATCTAAAATACTTTAGTCAAAAACAAGACGTTATTTTAATTAAGAATCTCCTAGTTTCCGTACAACATAGATGGGAACGTGTAGTCAGTAAAGCCGCTGAACGCACCAGAGCATTAGATCATGGTTATAAAGAAGCTCGTGAATTCAATGACGCCTGGTCTAATATGCTTCAATGGCTACAAGAAGTAGAAGAAGTGCTTAATCGTCTTACAGAGGAAGCTGCTGCCTCAAAAGATCCTCAAAAGATAAAGAAACATATCTTAAAGTTAAAAGATACACATCGTCAGCTTAATGGGAAGCAATCGCAATACGATGCGACTATGCGGGCAGGAAAAAATCTTATGGATCGGGCACCTAAAACCGATGAACCAATTTTGAACAAAATGCTTATAGAACTAAAAGAGACATGGACGCGGGTTTGGTCAAAAAGCGTTGAGCGTCAGAGAAGGTTGGAAGAGGCTTTGTTGTTGTCAGGACAATTTTCAGATGCCTTACATGAATTGCTTGACTGGTTAAAGAAAACGAAAAGTAGGCTATCCGAAAATGGACCTGTTCATGGTGATTTTGAAACTGTCAATGGTTTATGTGAGCACCATAAGCATTTAGAACAAGATTTGCAAAAAAGATCAGCACAAATGCAAGGAGTTATGAAGTCTGGCCGTGACTTGGAGAAATCACCAAGTAATGCAGATATTGCGAAGTCACTAGATGAATTACAATCTCTATGGGATGATGTTAAGGATTCTACATCGAGACGAGGTGAACGATTACGACAAGCTTTAAAAGATGCAGAGCGTCTGAATACAGGTATCCAAAATCTCTTTGATTGGCTTGATCATGCTGAAAATAAACTAAGGTATGCGAAGAATGCACCTGATGATGAAAAGATAGCCAGAGATTTGCTAGATATCCATACCGAATTTATGAAAGATCTTAGAAAACGTGAGCAACAAAAGATGGAGACATTCCAACATGCCCAAGAGATAATTGATAAAGCGTACCCTGACGCAATTCCAATAATTAAAAACTGGCTTCAAATAATTCAAACACGTTGGGATGACATAACTCAGTGGGCAATTAACCGCGAAACAAAACTCGAACAGCATTTACAGTCACTCAAAGATTTAGACGATAATATCGAAGAACTATTGACTTGGCTAAATGGTCTTGAATCTACTCTAATTAGTAAGTTTTTAAAATTAAGTTTTATTAAACTTTCTTATATTTATATGTATACTTTTAAGATTTAGAAAAAGAATCATTACCTGAAGATATTCCTGTTCTGGAAAAACTTATCGAAGATCACAAGGAATTCATGGAAAATACAGCACGTCGGCAAGGAGAGGTTGATAGAGCATGTAAACCTAAACAACTTCCTTCTGGAAGTAGAGACGTACGTAAGATGTCAAGGTCTGCCAAAACCCCTGTGTAAGTATATATAATGAAAAAAATATGTGTGCATTTTTTTTTTTTTTTTTGTAATTTTTTGTATAAATTTGAAAGTTTCCTTATGAAATAATTGAAATTTTTTTGTATACTATTTATTGGTTTATTCACAATTTTTTTTATTATTTTTTGTGTTTATCATCAATTTAAACCAAACTGCACATTTTCCTTCCTAAACTCAATCAACTGGACACATTAAATATAAATGAAAATGAAAATATGACTGTTATATAGCCGAGGATCGACACATGACCTCCGCGAACAATCCCCAGACATCGGCACATTGAGACGCCAAAGGTTCGTTCAATAAATCTGATAAAAAAGAAAACGAAATGTTATAGTTGGCCTAAGTTAAAATAACCGTGTTATGATTGCTTCTGATTGTTTGTCATGTACTTGTGTTCGAATTAATAATTTAATGACATAAACTATTTGCTTTTACAAAATTCAAATGCCTCACAATGACACTTTTTAATTGTGTTCCTTGTTACGTCAATCTATTACTAATAACGATCCAGTGTTGTAAATAGTCTTATTTATATCATGTTTTTCTTCAGCTTCAAAGGTTCCCGTGACCAAGGTCTAAATATTCGCAAACCCAGGTTGGTAAATACGTATGTATACAAGATTAATTAAACATGTCCTTGATTTAGTGCTTAGAGTACTTTTAGATATACTTGCAATTATAAATTTTATTTATGTTGATGTAAAATCGAATGGTTTTTTTACCGTTTTTCTCTTCTATTTTATTTCATGTTGTTTGTATGTTGTGTGATTAAAATGAAATAACGTTTGCAAATAGTCGTATTACTCCAAGCCGAGATACACCGGATAGAGACCGTTTACCACATTACGGTCCAAGATTCTCTCCAAGGTATGAGCATGTGAATTTAATATTTTTTTTTAAAAGTAGTTTTGTTTTTCTCTGCACTCGATAAAAACTAAATTTGTAAAATGTTGTTTCTGTATTAATTTTAATCATATGCTTTGTTTCAGTACTTTACCGGACATGGAATTCCGCTCATCTAGAGCAAAACTTTTATGGGACAAATGGCGTCATGTTTGGTTATTAGCGTGGGAAAGACAACGCCGTCTACACGACCACCTTATGTACTTGCAAGACGTCGAGAGGGTTCGGAGATTTAGTTGGGATGATTGGAGGAAGAGAGTAACTTTTACCAATGTGGGCTTATTTAAATTGTATTAAAATCGACTTTTGTTTTAGTTCTTAAAATATATGAACCACAAAAAATCTCGCCTCACTGACCTCTTCAGAAAAATGGATAAAGACAATAATGGATTAATTCCACGAGAAGTATTTATCGATGGAATTCTCAGTACAAGTATTTTCGCTTTGCATTAATATTTTACGTAAATGTTAAACAAGTATATTACAGAGTTCGATACATCGAGAATGGAAATGGGTGCTGTAGCGGACTTGTTTGATCGAAATGGGGAAGGACTTATCGACTGGCAAGAATTTATTGCAGCTTTACGACCAGACTGGCAAGAGCGCAAACCAGCTACAGATTCTGATAAGATTCATGACGAAGTAAAACGGTTGGTAATGCTGTGCACATGTCGCCAAAAGTTTAGAGTTTTCCAAGTGGGCGAGGGCAAATACAGGGTAAGTATGATAAATTTGGAATACTGAAAAAAGGTGATCTGATTGATTCTTAATATTTAGTTTGGCGATTCACAAAAACTCAGACTCGTACGAATTCTTCGCAGTACTGTTATGGTGCGTGTTGGAGGTGGCTGGGTTGCACTGGATGAATTTCTGCAAAAGAATGATCCATGCCGAGGTAAGATAACAAATTCTCTCAATCATTTAAAATTTTTCTATAGAGTCTTATTAATATATTGATAAACAATAACAATCAACCAAAGGAAATGGTCATTTAATAAAAAAAAATATAGTAAAACTGACAAAACTAAATGTCTACGAAGACAGAAAAAATGTACTTACGGATAATAGTCTTAACTGCAAGAAAAGTATATCAATAACATTAACATTCTTTGGGCTACTAAAGTCGAAACTTTTTTTCATCTTTGCTTTGTTCATATACTGGAAAAAAGTGTGCTGCGAAAATAAAACAATATTTGCTTGCACTTAAACGCGCTCTCATCAAAATAATACCATTAAAACTATTAATTATACTACTACACTTTTTCTGAAAGTTTTACAGAAATAGATCAATTTTTCTATTCAAAGAAAAAATTAACACAATATTTTACTCATACATTTATGTTTCTATTTTCACGCTTCCGAATCTTCGATTTACATGTTTGGTTAAATATATATATGTATATATAAATAAATATATATATATATATATATATATATATATATATATATATATATATACAATTATTTGAATATTATTTTATTTTATATATAAATGCATATATATATATATTTTTTTTTTGAATGCGTTCGTGTTCTGTAAAATTTTAATGCATGTACGAAAAATTATCATCATCATCATCATCATCATCATAATTCTCACAAACTTGCATGTGGGGCGTATAACAAATAGTGGCATTAGTCTTGCCAATTCCAAACCCTAATGATCCAAATCAACATGAGGCATGTTGTGTTTTACATAGATTGACTTTAGATGAAATATTAAGTCTGCAACAAGCCAATATTAATCAGTGTAAGTACATGTAAGTTGTAAACACATGTGAAAACATTTTGTGTTCTTTTTTCATTTTCGTATCTACGGTTTGTTTTGTATATGGATTGATATTGGCTTGCGGAGCATTTACAGTATTCAATAAATTATATAAAAACATAAATATGTTCTCAAATATTATGAAAGTCGCTTACAACTTTCATAACCACTAAATGTGTTATTTTAATTTCTATACCAAAAAGCTTTAAATGCTTTTCAAAATAAGGTTTATTCATGCTTACCCAATTTATATATACATGAAATATTTGCTTTTAACAGAAACTCGCTGACTTGCTTATGAGTATTTTGTAATATTAGTAAAAGAATTTAGCTCTAATTGTCAGTAGCTATGGCCTAATGTTTATTCTAAAAGTTATTTAAGTTTTCTTACAAAATGAAGTAATTTATGAACTTAAGTTTACTTTTTCTTTGTTTTTTGTTTATTTTTCTTTTCTATATTATCCTCAATTGTTATTTTGTCCATACGTGTGCTTCCCTTGAATAAAAAATAAACCACATTTTGCTGAAATTGGCCGCTTTACATACAACAAATTTTCACTTGTGTGTCATGCATCTTAAAAAACTGCAATTAAATGCAAACTGAATAATAAATATAAAATAAAAAAATCGATTGACATAGCTAAGGGACGCACTAACATTGAGCTGCGAGAACAATTCATATTGGCGGATGGAGTGTCACAGAGCATGGCAGCATTCACACCGCGCCGATCAACGCCAACCTCCTCCACCCAAAACGGAGCAGGTGCCGCTACATTTATGAGCGGTCAAGGTCCAATTATGAAGGTAACCATTCAGTCCTAATTTCACATTCTCATTAATACAACCATAACACACGAAGAAGTTTATAAAGGTTTTTCAAAAAAATCATGTTTTCGGGACTTCTTACATTTATTTCAAATATGCTATTTTTATAAATAAGTCAATTTTTCTATATACTGAAAATTTGATTTCATGTGAACCCAAGGTAGTAGGTAATTAAAACCAGCTATCCAACAGATGCCGGTAAGTACTTTAGATATGATAAATGCAAGCCCTTTTCACGGATTGAAGACTGAAGTAATAACTTAAAGTTTGATGATGATGTGTGGTGTGATAAATGTTTTTTTTTTATTTCTTAAGATAGCATGGTTATAATTGTATTTTAATTTGACCACCCCTTAAGAATAAAATCTGATTAAAAATGGAAAAATTAACTGTATCATATTTTAAAGAATTATTCCATATCTTTATTTGTAAAAAGCATATTGTTCATATTATTGTGTTTTCATGACATACAAAGTTTCAAACACAATGTCCTTATATGTTCATGTGTATGTATATACATGAATTATACAATATATAATAAAGAAGTACATATTCTCAGCATGATGACTTTGTGAAAGATAAATGATTTGCTAAGATTGTTTCTAAGTTAAATATTTTTTTATACATTGCGAAAAACGGTGATATTTTTCTTTAAAAATAATTAAATGATCATAGACTTGGTGTTGCATCATATAAAAATGTTCGGTATTTAATGTTGTTATTCCGTGATTATGATATAGCCCAGGAACACTTGGCTGAACTAATGCCAATTTTTGAACGATTACGCGCACAAGAGCAAATACCATGCGCGTTCCCATTGCATATGGGGGCAGGTGGTACCGTTTACGTGCGAAGTAATAATAGTCGTTCTGTGCCCTTAAGTCCCCATGCACCACATTGTCATCCATCGACACATTGGGTAAGTTGTAAAAACCAAAACTTTTATTTCATCAAGGTCATTCATGATTTCATAACTTACAAATTGACATTTTGTTTTTAAAATAATTCTATCGATTATGTTACAAAAATTAGGTCAGGGAACGATCAATAAGATCTATACCTATGTCGCGTCCGTCGAGATCATCATTGTCTGCCTCGACACCGGATTCTTTGAGCGACAATGAAGGTAGTCTTGCAGGGCCTTCCGGAAGGTATACACCAAGAAAAGTGTCTTACGCTCGAACAGGTGTCACTCCTGGTGGTTCAAAAGCAGGTTCAAAGCCTAATTCGCGACCAGCTAGTCGACAGGGTTCTAAGCCTCCATCGAGACATGGATCAACGTTATCATTAGACAGCACAGGTAAGAATAAATATCTAGTGTTGGCTGTATATACCTTATTATTAAATTATTATTTTCAGATGAAACGCCATCCCGTATTCCGCAACGTAAACAACCCACTGCTACTTCCACTCCAGTTGGCCATCAAGGAAATGTTCCAAGACCATCAAGACTATCTGTAACCCCGATAACATCAAAAAGCAATGGTGCTGGTTCTACTACACGAAAAACTGCTTCAGGATCTGCTAGCCCTGCTCCCACAAGGTATATTTATTATTAATTTTCAAAACTATTTCGGATTTGAATTTAATTTATGTTAAAGTTCTATTTCTTTTTACTATAATCATTTTAAAAAAAATTATTTCTTTTTTTTTACATTTTATTCAACATTTACGCCTTTATAATACTCATGCACGATTCAAAATCGATATCATTACAATTGATCTACTACCAACCTTAAATATGTAACAAAAACTAAAACACTAAATATGCTAACAACTACAAAAAACAGCCACATCAGTGGTGGAATGAGTAGATCATCTAGCATACCAACATTAACAGGCTTTGGCTTCCGATATAGGTAAAAATAAGTGCATTTATTTTTTAAACACTTAATTTATTTTGCTTTGTTTTTTTAAGTTTATATATTTCATTGTTCATACATATTATACCCAAAAAAGCAGCATAGTTTTCACTTCTCAATCAATAGGCTATTGTTCGCATAGACATAAAAAACTAAATTCATTTATATAATATAATCATGAAATAATTATCTATTCTAACGCTTAAAGCCGACCATCCAGGATTCCAATAAGGCAGGTTACGTTAGACAAATCGTTTCCTTCGCCTTCCAGTAATTCCAGTTCTGCAACAAACAGTATTCATTTTAGCAGCTTGGGGTAAAGCAAGTAAATTTTATTTCAAAATTTTGACTGTTGTTTGTATATTTTTCTTTTTAATATAGCTTCGATAGTTTCGATGAAACATTTTTATTTAAGATATTAACTAATTTTGCCTGAGAGTAATGAAGCGAAACGACTTAAGCTTAATTTTCTTTAAATCTGCATTTAAAACTATTTTTTATATTGTTTGTTTGTTTTTTCCTTTGTTTGTTACTACTGGGGGCCTTCTACCAAACTCCATTGTACTTTTCACGCCATTTAAAATTTATTTTTAATTATTCAATTCGCCTGAAGTATGTATAATAATAGTACGCAAGTATCGTTCGAGTTTCATTTTGTAATTCGCGCACATTAAACTGAAATGTATGAAGTAATTTCTCTCTTACAAGGGGCCTTCAATATATTCTCAGTATCGATATGAAGTAAAAAGCGAATTCAATTTAAATTGTTTTTATTTTTCAATGTAATCTCCCCTAACATCAATGCATTTATTACATCTTGAGATAAACTTTTTTAAACCCTCAAAAAATAAATTTCCTCTTTCTCTGCAAAATACCCATTTATTAGCGGCTTGAGTTCTTCATCATCCGAAAATCTTTTTCCACGAAGACATTTTTTCAATTCGGGAAAGAGGAAATAATCACTAGGTGCAAGGTCTGGACTACAAGGTGGGTGCTGGATTTCTTCGAAGCCACAATCTCGCGTAGCAGCCTTGGAAACTCGCACCGTGTGAACAGGAGCGTTGTCGTGAAGAAGCAGCACACCTGCTGCGAGTATACCCCGTCTTTTCTTTTTAATTTGGAAGCGTAGGATGTGGCGTTGATGGTTTCACCTTTTTTTGTACTCAATGGGCAGGGTTATCTTTGAGTCCCAAAAAACTGTGACCATGAGCTTCCCGGCAGACTTTGAACTTCTTCGAGAGGTCTGTTCCTTTTTTATGCCACTGCATGGACTCTTGTTTGCTTTCAGGGTCATAGTGGTGAGCCCATGTTTCGTCCCCAGTAACAATGCGTTCCATAAAACCGATCGCGGTCTCACTACACATCTCCAAAAGCTCTCTACAGCACGCGATTCTCACTTTTTTCTGAGGCGCGTGAGCATTCGTGCCACCCATCATTTTCATCTTTATTCGGGCATCCTCAAAAAAAGTTTTTCAACTTCTTTGATGCTTTCTCCCGTACAAGCAGTAACCGGGACGCCAGAGCGGGGGTCGTCTTCTGCTCTCTGTCTCTTTTGAACTCACTTGACCACTTTTGCACAGTCGATAATGAAGGTGCGGAACCCTGGTAAACAGCCACCATCTCTTCATGATTAGTTTTTTTTTTTACTTTTTCCTTGTTTAGTGAGAAATTTAATCACAGTGCCATGTTCAATTTTCACCATCATCGTCTCAGTTGCCATTATGATTCTGTTTAACTAGAGATAAAACGCGAATTAATAATCACATTTAAATGAATGACATATGATAAATAAGTCAATTTATATATATAACCTCAGCTTCACCCCGATACCGAGAATATATATAGATTTTCGTAGATGTGCTTCATCACTATGCATTAATATATTATGTCAAACATATTTGTTACTTTTTATGTATTCTATTGAATTCACTGAAAACACTGAATTCGCTTACAATAATGTATGTTAATAATTTATTTACATGTTACATGTTGGAATCGATTTACAGTAGGTCCCCCATAAAATGCAAAATTGTTCATTCACATTATTTACTATAATTTTTATACTGAACTTAAAAAGCGCATGAAACTTTGTATGGATAATTTATCATTTGAAATTGAAATTGAAATTATACTGTTCCTTGGGATGTACAACAAAAGCAAATTATTGACAAGCTTTTATTTTTTTTTTTTTTTTTGTATGGCAACATTTATATTACTTTGAAAATTATTATAAAATAATATTTATCATTTTATTTTGACACTGTAGGAGAAATCTTAGTGGAAGTTCAACACCATCTGGTATGCAAACTCCAAGGAAAGGGTCAATGGAACCATCAAATACCCCCAGCGGTACAACACGTAAATCTCGGGGAACGACACCAATTCATCAACGCGAACCTTTTAGACTTTAAACGAGCAATAACTGAAAATAGTTTTTCGTCCAAAAAATGACATGGTTAACATCGGTCGAAATATTTTAACGGAAATTGAATCACCGCTACAAGTTATTGTCTTGAAATTCCAAGCTTTGTTTAATTACCTAACATTTACTAACCAAATTACATAGGATAAAATTGCTAAGAGACAGATAATTAAAGATAAAAGACAGCCGAACCATTAATGAACTCAAGTTTAACCCAGTTTTTGTAAATATAATTTTCATTGCTGAAAATTTAAAATTCTAAGATATATTTTGTAAGTTTTTATACCTTTTCTTATATCTTAAAACAAAAAAAACTATAATTCCACTTGCAAAAATGAAATCGCCAGTTTGTTTTTGCAATTGGGAATTAAGGTGTTATTAAAATACTAAACATATTATTTTTTATATTTTTATTAGATAGAAGATACTAAAAGTCATAGTATAAGTTAAAAGTTTAATTGAGTTATTTTATTTCTTTTTTTGTTACAATAAAATGTTTACCAGTACTAAATTATTGTATTCCGTTAAAACCTATAACTAACTTCATAATCAGTTGTTATCGCTTTTTGTTTGTAAAACATTGGATTCATATGATACGAAAATAATAATGATACGAAAATTAATAAAGAATTTATAACATTTTGCTTACAAAATTTTGTTTTATTTTTTAATCTATTCACTCGAAACCTCATTTTATTTTAGATGGCAGCCGTAAGTAACATATTTTACGATTGGCTTGTATCGCTTTAAAACCATGTCTATAGTATTAGAAAGAAAAATTACTCCATTTCCATTCACTCATAGGGAAGTATATTTCGTACCACAAAGATTGTCATTATGCAATGTTCTCCCGCAATGTGGCCGCCGTGGCGAAGTGGGTAGAGTGCGACGCTCACACGCAGATCTAGGTTCGATTCCCGGCTGAACACCTCGAATTTTTCACGACACCACCTCTTTCGAGCTACACTCAAAGAGTAATAACTGTCTAAGAACGCTTCTCAAACTTCGCCGTTCAGAGTCGGCAAAAAACTGTAGGTCCCTTCTACTCGTGAGAGAAGAGTAGCACGCACAACACGAGCAAAAATTGCGTTCTTATTTCGAAAAGTAATTGTTAATAATGAGTATATCTAGGAAATCATTGCACCAAAAAGCTTGGCATTTTCAGCGTGTTATGTCTTAATTATAATTATGAGTACATTGCCCCACAAGCCATAAGGTATGATTTCTGTACTCGCAATTGCATATCATGGTCATGCAGTGGTTTCTTATAATTATTTTACTGTTTTTACTTCATATGTATTGGCGAAGAATTGACATATAGTTGATTAATGTTTATGGAACCGTTTGTGTTTTCACGACAGCTTGTCACAGAGATTGTCGAAAAGCACATCTGTACTATAATTGCTATTGTGATTGCGGTTGAGTTTTTCTTGCTTTGAACTGGATAGCGTACAAGTAAGTTTCGAAAAAATAATAACAACTAATAGTGGTGTATATCTTTATATTTATAAATTCATGCATTTCCACATGACTTTCAAACAACACCTGTGGTTTAGGCATTGAATATAACTTTCTTTGGCACAATTCGCCGGTAAACTTTGTTGCATTAAATTATATCTTTGCGGATTTAACTATTTCCCTTGTTTATAATCATTTTTTTTGTATTAGTATATAGCGAATACGAATCCGTCATTTTTGAAAAGTAATTGCTCATAGTTAGCGTACTTCGGAAAATGAATATACTTTTTAACTAATATTCACAATATTTTGTGACAATCGCTATGCACATTTCTTATACTTATGTAGTAATATCACAAAAAGATATCAGCGACACAAAATGCCCCGTTCAAATCATTTTCCTAATAATTACAATCAGTGTTCAAGTCGTTGATTTTACAAAAGGCATAATGCCTTTAAACATCTTACAATTTAAAAAAGTTTTCAAAGATAGTTTTTCACACAAATAATAAAAGAAAATTTACAACATAGTTTATTTACTTATTTCACATATCCATTACATTTTATTTATGTATTCATTTTAATGTTCATAGTACATCCATTAACCCGACTAACAAATTGGTAATAACATTTTCTTAAATGCCGCCATTAAAAATAGCGTACATATATACAATACAAAAAAGTCTTACAGTAAAAAAGGAAATATAGCTTTACGCCCTTTTGGATAGTCTTTAAATTCTTTTTTATAATTTCTGTGCTTTCCCAAAGCCCAAATTGTCATTTGATAAGCTCCAGCGATAGCAAACAACATGGCTGGAAGGCACGATGTCATTAACGAAAATGAAACCCAAGCGCCTATTTCGTATGTGTAATTGGGACATGAAACAAGGCTGTAATGAAATTGGTTAGATAAATATTTTCAATAAATTTGCTTTGCATATACTTAAAGAGCTTGGTTAAAGGGTTTCCATCAGCAACAGGAATTTTTCTAATTTTTGTACCAGGAGGACGCAAATTCCGAAGAGCAAGATGTACAGAGAAATTACCAAGTTCGCAAAACTGAAAATATGAAACAAAATATGTAAACAATAATAAAATACAGTACAATTTCATACCAAAAATGCTGCTAATCCACTATATACTTGCACCATACATGGACTTGTAAAAAGTGGGTGATTTACGTGATAAGCAACATAAGCCGTAAATCCCCAATAATATGCACAATTTTTAAATAAATTCCTTATTGGCATAGTTGAGTGTGAAAAGCGATGTACAAATATTGTCTCAAGAAGCCTCTTTACATAATGCAAGGTGTAACATCCTGCAGCTATGCTGAAATGAATTGTTTGCTAAATCAAATTGTACAAGTGAATTCAAAAAAGTTGATAACTTTAAGCGATTTCGTAAAGATTTTATCGTAGAAGAGCGATGTAAAATATTTTATACTATCAGTATTTGGGTTCAGTATATAAACAGATAAAAATATATAGAATTTTCAAACTCGTTTGAATATTATAATGAATTCATACAAAATCAGCAGGCGAACAAATTTACATTAATGAGCCAAATTGAAAATAATTTATGCCTATTTAAAAAAAAGAGCCAAAGAAGTGTGTAGCACAACTGGTCACAATAGGTTGAATGTTGATGTCCAGGTCAAGAGAAACTCTGTTTTCCAATAAAAAGAAAGTGGTTGTACTTACTGCGTTGTCAAGCTTATAGGCATATTCTTTACGTTCCCATAGAAAATTGATGGTCTGGTATACACAATTAAATAAACTATGAGCGGTCCAGCATATTCGGATAAAAATACTGTCTTCCATCCAATTTGTGGACCTAAATCTTTTACATATATTTTGTCACCAGTTCTCAAACCCAACCCCTGCAGACTATCTGTATCTTTTAAACTTTTTCCCTTGGAATCAAGTCGTATTGATTGACGATTTGCATCTGGTGTATTAGGTAGTTGTTGATGGACTTGGATTCGAAGATCCGAGATATTACTAGCAGGACTAACTCGGCAAAAACCATATGATTTTGAGTTTTTAGCATTAAGCACTTCAATCTATGAATATGACTATATATGAATATGTTTTCTTGCTATACATTTTTTCGAAATACTTACCTCCATTTTTTGAGAAAATATAATACGATATTGGATTAAGACAGAAAATAGTAGACAAACCTCACGCCACTATTCAAAGAAAAGAATGTCTAATGGGAAATCAGTGACGAAGTCCAAATCGATGTTGATTCCCATTCGAAAAAGCAGTGTTGCCGCTTGAGCAGTTTAAAAAGCATGTACACAAGTGTTACATTTATACTCTTACTATTTGAACACAATAAAAGCATATAATACATTCAGTTTCCTTTTATACATGTTGAAAAAGCTTGTTATTAAACAGTTTGCACCTTACAGGAAAATATTAAAATTAAAATATTAAAAAAAAGATTGATTATATGATATGAGAACAATAATGTGTCTTAAAAGATATCTTATATTATACCAGATAAGTACATCAGTACGCTTATAATTTTGTTCTGGTGAACGGTGCCATTGAGAAAATTTCTAAGCTGTCATATTAAGGTACTATTTGTTAGAAAATATTTTTTGTGTTTTGTTTAAGTTATTTCAATCAAGAAAATATATAAACTTTTAGAGGTTATTGTTCATCTCCCTAAAATTTATTGCTTGCTTAAAATAATAACTTTTATTACAGGTAAAATATCCTGGATTATTGAAATTTATATAAAAAATTTTCATTTGCAAATGTAATTCCTTTGTCATGAGTCGAGACGATCACTTGTTTTGGTTTCATGGAAAAATCTCTAGAGAAAAGGCTGAGGATATATTAAAGGGTTAGTTGCCATGTCTTTAACACACTTTTTGTCATTAAATGTTAACAACAGACATTGTCTTTTAGAAAACCTAATCGATGGAACCTTTTTAGTCAGAGAAAGTAACACAGCAATTGGAGATTTTGTCCTCTCTGTGGTATACAAGGTATTAACTTTTATTGGTGAATTCGATTTTTTAACTTATTTATATTATTCAAGGGTGATATTTGTCACTACCAAATTCGAAGACACGGCGAAGATGCATTTTTTTCTATTGATGACAAAGTTAAAATTGTTCACGGTTTAGAGACATTGGTGGATTATTATAGAGAAAATGCCAATGGTCTCGTTACAAAACTTACGCATATGATTAAGAAAGATCCACCACCTAATGATTCAAGGAGTCATGGAATGACAAATTTATTACATCGTGCCACCAAAGAGAATAATCAGACAGTAGTTTCCGAACTTTTGAAATGTGGATATCGCAACGTCGATGCCAAAAATCAGGATGGTCAAACAGCGGTTCACATAGCTGCTTTAAATAGTACTGAAGAAATTCTAAAGTTACTCCTTAATGCAGATGTTAATGTTAATTGTATGGATAGCAATGGAAACACCCCTTTACATGTAAGCATTTTACATGAGTAGAAAAATATTATTTTATTCTTCAAATTTCACAGTATGCGTGTCGCACAAAGTCGGGATCATTCATTCGTGCCTTAATCAACGCTAAAGCAAATATTCAAGTTCGTAATATAAACAATGGTTATGTTCCATTACATGATGCAGCTCGCCACGGCAATTTAGAAGCTGTTAAAGAACTATTGGAAGCTCATGCTCCCCATATGCCAAGAACAAAGTTAGGGTTGTTTCCAATTGACTTAGCCAGAGAAATGAATCATTCTGAGGTCGCTGATTTTTTGGATCAGTATAAGCCTCCACCTGCTACAACATCCAGACATAAATGGTACCACGGAACCTTGGAACGACAAGAAGCTGTAGAAGTACTACTGGATTATGCTAAGGTTTTTTTCTCAGAAGCGAATCAAAATTCAGAAAATCCGGAATTGTGTAATACAGAAATTGTATCAAAGTGCACTTCATCTAAACGGGGCGTCAAAAATGTTCCAGAAACTGAAAAATCAAATACAGACAAATCTGGACTATTTTTGGTTCGTTCTTCAAGTCGGCATGGATACGTGCTCACAATACTTTGTCAAAACAGTTCAAAGCACTTTCTAATAAAAGAAGCGGTAAACATGAGTTAAATTTCAACAGAACGTGATTGATTAACTTTTTTTTTATTCCAGAAAAAATTCTTATATATTGATGAAGGTCCATATTTGTCTTCCTTAGAGCATTTAGTTGAACACTTCAGTTTATTTTCTGATGGGCTTCCTATAAATTTAAGATTTCCTGTCCCTCCAAAACCCAAACCACCACTCCCTTTATTTTCCACAATGCCTAGAAAAAAAAGTAACCAACAATCTCTGTGTTCTTCAAATGTTAATCAACTGGCAGACGATACCATGAATCGAATTGGTATTTTCGAAAATAATTGTGGTACGCCTGACAGAGGAGCTTCGCCGAAGAGACCTAAGGAAAAACGGGATATGCTGATTTTTCGGAGTCTAAAATCCCAAAAAAAAAATGTCATCATTGATGGAATGAAAACCTTGGGAAAAGTGAAAATTCGCTCATCGTCAAAAAGAGAACCGCAAAACTTATGTTCAAATTCAAAGAATGACTCTAATCCTATGAGTGACCTGGAAAAGGCCGAACTATTAATAAACAACTTATCTTTTTCCGCAAACTTTGTTCAGCCAACAGCATTAACATCTGATCTACTTTACAATATTCCTCAAAACAATTCCGCCATACAACAATGCGATTTCAATGAAAATACCGACCCATCTTTTAATAAAGATTTCAGTTTGGAACAAAAAACTGAAAAGGAAGAAGAGTATTTCACGAAGAATGATGTACTAATTGACCGTGAACGTGGGGAGGAACAAATTGATTATTTTGTGGATGCCCCACCGCCAGTTAATATGAAGTAAATTTAGGTTAATAACTTTAATAAACTTATTTTAAAATTATCTATATTTTTAGAACGTTTCCCTTCCAAATTTCTCCAGGATATATACAGACAAAAGACGTGCGGATATTCAAGGAGTCTGTGTCTGGAGAAACATCAACACTGCTAGAGGAATCAGCTGCAGAACTGCGTGAATTCTCAAATCATCCCGAAAGATTGGATTCCATGATATCAACAACAAGCTTTGAAAATGAATTTAAGGGTATACTTCATCGCCAGATAAGTACAGCATCTTGTAAGTCAACAAGTGAAACGACCAGACCTAAATTAAACTATTTCATACCGAGTGATTGTTTGGAGTTGGAGAACATTATTGGTGAAGGAGAATTCGGTTCAGTATTCAAAGGGTATCTTATACGCAAAAACCAAAATAACGAACCCGAGTTACGGTGCACAGTTGCGATTAAAACTCTACGTGATGAACATTGTCGCAGTAACAAACAAGAGTTTTTACGTGAAGCATCCGTTATGATTAAACTAAAACATCATTGTATAGTGCAATTAATAGGAATATCCAAGGGAAAATCTTTAATGATGGTTCAAGAAATGGTGCCGCTTGGATCAATGTTACAGTTTATAATTGAAAATTCGACAAAAATCAACCCAAACTACGAATTAAAAATTTGGGCCTCACAAATCGCTTGTGGTAATATGGAAATTATGGTAAACCTTAAAAATAACCAGATTTTAAAATAATATTTTAGGAATGAACTATCTAGAATCACAGCATTTTGTACATCGTGACTTAGCGGCCAGAAACATTCTTCTTGCATCAAGAAATCAGG
This sequence comes from Eristalinus aeneus, assembly GCA_955652365.1. NCBI lineage: Eukaryota > Metazoa > Arthropoda > Insecta > Diptera > Syrphidae > Eristalinus > Eristalinus aeneus. The sequence goes on along the minus strand of CATPCP010000182.1, from coordinate 5,686 downwards.
CAAAAATAAGTGATTTTGGACTCTCGAGGGCAATGGGAACAGATAAGGATTGTTATCAAGCCACTCAGGGTGGCAAATGGCCAATTAAATGGTATGCATTTTATATATATATATAGGAATAGATCTATAGATTTTTGATATTTCAGGTATGCTCCAGAAAGCTACAATAATGGACATTTTTCACATGCTAGTGATGTGTGGTCCTTCGGTGTAACGCTTTGGGAAATGTTTTCCCTTGGTGAACCACCATATGGCGACATAAGAGGCGTAGATGCCATTGAATTTATAGAAAGTGGGAAAAGGTTGCAGAGACCCCAAAAGTGTCCTGAAAATGTTTATAAAATAATGAAAAACTGTTGGAACTACAAGCCAAAAGACCGTCCTACTTTTCGATATTTAACAGATTTTTTCTCAAATGATCCCGATTACCAGAATCTTGTTGAATTAATTAAAACAGAGCATATAGAATAATATAAATATTATTTGATGGATTACTTTTTTAAATACGAAGCTATAAGAGCAATAAGTTAATTCTGTTGTGATATATTATAAAATATAACACGGCAGTAGGCGCGGTTTTTTAAATCCCGATACAGTGTTGTCGTTTATAAACTACAATTCCAAAAGTTGCAGGAAAAAAGAGCTCAGAATTTTAATTGGCCATTCAAATATTAGTTATATTACATGTTTGAAGTAGATATACAAAGTTTTACATAGGACATACTCAGATAAGCAAATATATTTTTATACACTAAAACAGATATTTTGTGACATACTTTTTTGAAAAAATTATTTAAACGCACAAAAAAAGGTTATTTTAACAAAATAATAAATATATTACGTATGTAAACTTTTTTTATTGTCGGGGCTGTTTCACATCATAGCCGCACATTATTTCGTCTTCACCTTTTGGGCAATCCACAACCTTTAATAAAAAAGTATTTATTTAATTTTATTTATTCAATAGCAGTTGACATTACTCTATCGCATAATTGGCTAACAGTTATACACTTCCCGCTGACACATCGTAACTGATCGTCAAGGCAAATTGTTTTATCTTTAATTCCAGATCGATCTTTTTCCTCAACATTTTGATTCTGTTCTACGTCAATTGATACTTTTATTTCCTCCTTTTCTAAAATCACATTTCTAAATTAGTGTTATTTGTGTAAAACCATTTAAAAAAACGTATACCTGGATTCTTGGATGTAGAACTTGATTGTGACAAGCCACTCTGGTTGATTATAGTTACGGTTGTATCATTATATATTACAGATTCCTTAAACTCACTTTCTGCTGGCAAACGATCGTCATTAAACACTGCGTTAAAGATATCTCGGTCGGTGAACATTCCTTTAGTTAAGCCTGAAAAAGAAATAGGTCCCGGAACTGGAGATACTTGTGTGTTCTCCAATTCAGCATCACAATCCTGTTCATCAGATCCATCCGGACAATCTTCTTTAAGATCACATCTATATTTATCCAGTAGGCACATGTCATTCGACTTACATCGAAATTCTTTTGTGTTACAGGTAAGACAATTCACCTCATCGTCTCCGTCTTCGCAGTCTTTAATATTATCGCATAACCATTTGCGTGGAATACAAGAAAAATCACGGCATTTAAATTCATTTTCGTTACATTCTGTCCGGCGGGTAAGATCTTCACAAATACTGACATTACTTGAATCAGGATATTTATCACAGTCAAATAAATATGTGAGAATCTCTGATGCTATAATTAATGATGTGCATGATTCCGAAATCGCTGAAATATATTCAGAATTATTTTTTTTTTCTATAAGGTGTTAAAAACTATACATTTGCAAAGCCGTTTACAGGGCGGCAAACTTTTTTGCATAGGTCTACACTCGGGTTCCATAATGCTACATACAAACTCAGCTGCTCGAGAGGAACAATTTGATGAGAACAGCTCTTGAACTGAATTTAAGTCCAATGACGTAAACAATAAATGCATGTCTGTAGGAGCTGTTAGATCATACTGCAATACCCCACGACAGATAAACAAAGATGTTGAATTACATAGCGTTTCTTCTAACAGTTCAGACCTCGTAGATGACTCTTGTGCTTGTGACATTAAAGGAAGTGTAGGGGAAACAATTATCGTACTCTCTGTTTTGCTAACCATAATTGTCGTCTCCTGAAAGTTAGTTAATGTTATTAATATGTTTATTTGACATATTTTTACTAACAGTTTCTTTGCTCATATAGTGTTGGTTCTTACTTAACAGCTTCAATATTCTCTCATCTTCTTCGATCGGAATTCCAAAATTATTTTGATGCCCGGACGTGAAACCTAATAGGCTTATTATTTCAGATCTGTTTTTGCTATGTGATTTTAGGTCATTTGTATTATCAATTAAAGATGCATTCTGAAATTCTTCACTGAATTGTGTATGTTTCATAAAATCTGATTTCGCTAATTGTGGAATTATTACAGGTCTTACAAGCGTTGTGGAACCATATAAAATGTTACCTTTTACATCCCGATTAATAATATGCACTTCACTACCGATTAAGCTTTCCAAAGGTTTTATATTACTTAAGCCATTTTCTTCTATCGAACTTGGATATACACTTTTAGCAACCGATAATACTTCTTTAAAGTTTAGGATAATATATATCAAAAGGCAGAGAAATGTACAGATAATTAAAAAAATTAGTGACCATTTAAAGTTTTTCAACATAATTTGTCTTAATTTTCCGTGGGAGGTTTCGAATTGTGAATTTAAAATGCTGATTTGATTCAAATTTTCCGCATCCTGTAGTTGTTTGGGCTGAAGTTAAAACATAAATATAAATAAACTAAACTATTATGGTCATCACCTTAAAAATACTTACATTTTTGTTTGTATAGTGAGACCAATGACTTTTCTTATTCATTTTTGAATCCCTATAATCGTGTTTTATTTCAGGTTTTAATTTTTCGTTAACCGTCATAAAAATTGCTGAATTCGTAGATGATATTTGTGTAGATATTTTAGTCGAATCCATTTCACTGCTTTTAATAACTTGAAGTGGAATGTCTTTATTAAAGAAAGGCTGTCGTGATTGCATTTTTTTTCTTTTATTATAGCTTTACTTTTTGATTAAGGCGATGTTAACTGAATGTAATCTAAAATACAATAAAAAATATATTAACATGTGACTGACCTTTTTAAACATTAGTAATCTATATCCTTTCAATTATAAACGGTAAGCTGCATATACAGAAAATTTAAAAACACAAAAGCCGTATAAAGGCGTTTATTGTAATATGAGGAATGATAATAAACTATTTGACCTTTTCGTTATTACGTGAGCGTAGGTAGACCGATATAGGTACATAAATTCAAAATGTCATTTATTCCAATGTTGATTTTATTTACATTTCATGCAATTTTCATTTCATTTCATTTGCTGTTAGTACAAAAATATTTATTCGTTACCAATACATATTACAAGTATAAATAAAAAAAAAAACACTCAACAATGAACAAGAAGGAAATGTTTACAACGAAATGCATTTATTCGAATTCATATGTTAACTACCAAAACAATTGAAAGCTATGGCAAACTTATGCTGCTGAGAACTGGCTCAGAGATATTTATACAAATAGCTAGGTACATCTTGAACAACCGTACCAACGTGGCATTACCATCAAGTATAAGTCTCATTAAGCCATAACTTATCATTAAGTTATAAGACTTAAATATTTATTTTGATTAAATAACCTGTTACGTATGTATATATATTTTCGTACAAACGAAAAATATTTCTTCTTAAATAAAAATGTATTACTTTTCAAATACGTCTCATTTTATCAATTCATTTCTGATAAAGAGGCTATGGCAATACTTGAAATTCAACGAATTGCTTGATGTGGGGAATAATATGTGTATTGGTGGTTAAACTAGTTTTATTATCAAGGGTGGGTGAAAATCGCAGTGAAATTCACAATCTGGCAGTAATCGCATTTAGTATACGTAGCCAGTTTGTTATAAAAATTAAAGTGCAAACTATTGATGGCACTTAGTGTATAACATATACATTGATTACCGCAGGGCATATGTAGTTCCAAACGTGCACAACATTGCATTGATTGCATTTATTAGCTATTCTGTCTGAGATAAATTCAGATTTCAGTCACCAATAACAAATTTAATTTGCATCCTCATTCCAAATGTAGCTAGCACCAAGCAACTCGTCTAGTTTTGTTATTTTCATGACGATAATTATGTCCAAACGGATTTACATAAATAAAAATGTATGTTCAGAAAATATATTTATTTCTACTGTATATTTTTCTCAGTAAAAACATACATGTTAGTTGTTAAAGGCGTGAAATTTAAGTGCACACAAGAAATAAGGTTTTATTTAAAGAAATCACATTTCAGTCTTAGAACAGTAATTGTATATTTTGAATATTAAACAATAAAATTCCATAATTTTGAAAACAGAAAAAGGAAAACAAACGAAGTGAAAATTAAAAAAAAAATAAAAATCAGCGAATATCAAAATATCATATTCCATTTATAGCTTGTTTTACATTCTCAGTTGATACCAACTTTAGGGCTTCTGTTATAGCTTGAAGATTATTTTCATTGTAAGGTTTATCTTGAAGTCCGGAAACGATGGGCACTACTTCATTGGTAGGCAAATTGATAGATATATTCGTCATCAATCCCTGAAATAAAATATGTATATATAAGTTACCAATCATAATATCTTATCGTTGGTACATACGTTTTCAACTACAATTTGAAGAACAATTTTATGCTCCTTGTCATCGGCTTTTAAATACAGCTCCTTTTCCACGTTAAATTTAGGTGTTTTCCCAAAGCACCAATCCCACGATGAAAACATATGTCGTATTTCAGTAATTCCTGGAAACCATTTTTCAGTCGGATTAATTAGCTGGAAACCTCTTTGTTTCATGGTTTGATCTTTTCCACCATCATTTAACTCAGTTGCAGTTGTTCGAAGAAATTCATATCCAACAGCAGACAACAACTGAGGAACATTAACGGCCCTGTTCACATCGCTAAGATTTTTTGTAGACGATCGGACAGAAGCTGTTGCTTTTGTTGTGTAGGTTACCTATTGTAATACAGTTATCTGACTTAAGAAATTATTTTATAATCCTATATCGTATATTAAATATTATATATATATATATATAAAAATATATATATGTATATATATGTATATATATATATATAAATATATATATATATATAAATCACTGCTACGACCTTTAAAGAAGGACATCTTACCTCTTCGGGTACTAAGGCTCTATTCAAATGCAATTTATTCGAGTTCACCAACAGAGTACAATGATGATAGGCATTCGGATGACCTAACTTAGCCGCTGTACCTGATATCTGAATCACAAAAAAAAAATCTTTCTAAATAACTTTCCATAATACACATACATAATAAATACCTTTTTGCCATTGATAACAATATCATCCCTATTGTTTATTTCAGATTTTATAGCCCATTCTCGAAACAATGCTCTGGTGAGAATATTTAAATTGTATTTTCGATTATAACGTTCTCGTGGAGTGAAAAATGTACAATTTAGATTTCCATTGTCGTGGTAGACAGCTCCTCCGCCGCTATTCCGTCTCGCCAAAACAATATCATTGTCAACCAACTTGGAAATATTTGCTTCTGTAAACGG